>JASDQU010011027.1:193915-225458 GCA_032191745.1 Picea mariana
CTTTTGTCTGTCCCATCCGTCGTCGAGATCTTCAGCCTGACAAAATTCATTGTTTTATTCAATTTTGAAGACCTCACTGCAGAAAACAGGAAATTATGCCTTCAGATCATACAAGGCTGGAAGATGGGTAACATTGATATAGACATATTGTAAATACTCTACAATTGGCCTGGCTTAAAAGCTCTAAGCATTGTTTTTCTGCAATAGGATGCAATACTGAAACACATTTACCTTTAGTTGTCTTTAGCCACAATCTTGTGGTTTGTCAAGGACCTGTAATCAGTGTTATAAGAGGCCAATAATACATCAGGGCATATGGGCGTCACTTAATAACAAACAGAAATAGGAAGATGGGAAATGTCAGGGGTATTTGTGCCTGTGTACAATGTGAAACAATCTTGGTGTTGGTGAAGTAAAAGATGAGGCCATGCTTCAAGTATAACTGCATAAAATATGGGCAGAAAAGATAAGAAGAGTATGCACAGTTTGATGAGCTTATCTGCTAATCAAGCAGGCAGCTAAGTTGTCTTGGAATATCAGAGAATGTGTCTACAATATAATTTACACTTTAAATAGCTAGTGTTCTTAAATATATTCTTTTTTTTTATACCTAAATAAACCAAGACATAAAGTGCACAGAAAAGCCTTTGTAAATTGTAGTTGTGTTCTTGTCGGATATATAATAAATACTTGGGCTTTATAGTGGCTGGCATTAATAAAGTTCACAAATTGTTGGTTTATTTGGATTTTTTTGGAGTTTTTGTTGGTATATTTTTGAATAATTTTTTATTAAATCCAATTAAAAATTGTTGGAATTTCATATTTGAATTATTGAATCTGTATAATTTAAGTTTCTCAAATTTTTTTCAAAATGCGGAATTTATTTATGCATATAAAAATACAATTTAAATAATAGAAAATAATGATTTTACAAATATCAGTTTCACCCTATTGTCATGAAAAAATTAAAAAAATGAAATGTGTTATTGTGAGATATATAATAAATACTTGGGGCTCTATAGTAGTGCCTGGCGTTAACAAAGTTCATGCACTATTGATTCATTTGAGTTAACAAAAGTTGTCTGATTGAATCCACTGCAGTATTCAACGAATGGCGAACCCAGCAGTGCCCTAGGAGATCAAGGAGTGTCATTCGAAAATAGTAGTGTTGGTGACAATTCTCAGGCAAAAAACGCAAATTTAGGGAGAATGGAAACGGATGAGGCATCATGTACAAGTGTGAAAATTAAGAGCAGCAGCTCTGGTACAAGTGATCATAAGCTGTCTTCGATGATCCCCAAGAAGAAGCCTGATTACAAGGATAAGGTTCTTCCATGTCCAAGATGCGATAGTATGGAGACCAAATTCTGTTACTATAACAATTACAATGTGAATCAGCCTCGGCATTTTTGTAAGAAGTGCCAGAGGTATTGGACTGCTGGAGGGACTCTGAGAAACGTACCTGTAGGGGCAGGTCGAAGGAAGAACAAGCATAATAGTACTCATGAAGTAGACTGTACATTTAGAAACGATCTTATCAACACTCATGGTCATGCACAATCCATAAACTCTCGTTTCCCCATTCCCATCCCTGCAATTGAAAGTGCTTTCAACTCCTCTAGACTAAGCTTTGGCTTAGAGAATTATAATGGCAATTTCTCTGCTACAGGAACCCAAGTCCTCTACAATACCTCTAAGCCATCTTTTAGGACAACCGGTAGTACCTCCGATATTGGCCTACTGAAAACTACCCAAGACTCCAAATCCAAGGAAACTTCACCTGAAAATGTTGGCAATTGGTGGATACGCATCAATTCTAACACTAAAACTGGTATAACAAGTAGTACTAGCCCCTGCCCTTATGTCTGTAACAATGGATGGAGCAGCCATCATGAGAATGTATTGCGGGGTTCAGTCCTCTTGGGCAAGCGTAGCCGTTCTGATCATCAAGAAGAGACTTCAGCAACTATTTTGGTTCGACAGGCACTGAAGGTTGATGATTCCTACGAGCCTATCGAAAATACCATATTGGAAAACCTGAGAATGGAAATAATGTCGGAGTCATTTAAATGCACTGGTATTTCCAAAACTTTTCAGTACAGGAAGGAAGAAAGCAGTGATGCTTAACAATTTGCTTTCAGCTCCTCTTCTGTCCACTGTGTCAATGTCAATCATGCAGATATAAAGTTGCTGGGTTCTCAAACTCGACATATCGAGTATGTACCAAAATTACTGTTCATCCACGGAAGCTCTCATATTATTAATCTCAGTGTGTCCATCTTCCAGCAGACTGGATCAAAAGTTTCTCATATTTATTTCACTGTGTTCATATTCCAGCAGACTGGAACAGAAGTTTCATTCTAGTCAATCTCCTTATATTGTGCAGAGCCTTTAGCCACAGAGAACTGACTTATCAATTGACCTTTAGGATTTATACTTAAATTTTGGAAAAATAAAAAGGAAACCCACTTGACATAATTCAATTTTCATAGTTGGAAACCTTTCAAGCAAAGTATTAAATTGCTTTTCCCCGCTAATCGAACATCACTCAAGTCAAGAAGGAAAAATTTACGAAGCATTTTTACATCATTTATCAACACAAATATTTTTCCTTACCATCTCTCAACGCGAGTTTTCTTCCGAGTGTTTTTTTCTTGGTTTACTAATTTTGGGATAGTTGACAAGCAGCTAAATTCCTTTTCCTACAGAATCAGATCTTTATTTACAAACATTATCCTTTTCAGATCAGGGAGCCTATATACTTTTGCTTCATAGTTTCATTTGGTAGGTGTGCATAAAAAGTGGGTTTGCTTCATAGTTTCATTTGGTAAGTGTGTATTTGGTAGGTGTGACTTCATGGATGCCATGTCAGTCTTTCTTTATTTACATATGTGTAATACTGTAGGTTGGCCGCTCTCAAACATAAAATGAAACTTTTAAAATATCATATAACTAAAAATTTAAAGTGTTAAATAATTGATTTTTCTCTATCTATTAAAAAAAATTAATATAACTAAAAATTTAAAGTGTTATATAATTGATTTAGAAAGCTACAAGTTTCATAAAATCAACATTTTATGAAAGTGTTATACTTCGCAGATAGCACAGAGCATTGCATCAATCACTTAGATCTAAGGTATCTTAGTACTTAGCAATAGTAAAATAGATAAGATCCAGTAGATGAGCACTAAGCATTTTCATACATATCAGATCTACTATTCATACACATCTAATGAAGCACAAAGCATAAGTATATCCATCTAAATATATCAAAGCACTTTGCAAAAGCAGGGATAAACACATCAAGTCAAAGCACAAAGCATAACACACAGATTTACGTGGTTCACCCCCACTCTGGGGCTACGTCCACCAACTCTTCTTCTTTATTAGCGTCTTCAATCGGTTACAAGCACGGAGCCACCAAAACCTACTGCTCATACAACAGAAGATCTGCGCAGCTCACTAGATCCTTCTTCCTTGCCTTACAACACAAATCCTTCTATATCTCCACACATGGACTTGCACTAAGCTCTGCAAGCCTATAGAATGCACAACTCCTCGATCACACAGATCCCACTTGGCACGTAGCCTATATCACATAGATACAATATTCTTTTATATTTCTTATTTCTTACATTTGCCTATATTCTATTTATACATACAAAATGGGCCTAAGCGTGGGCAAACCCATGGGCTAACATCCCTTTCCCATTACATATTCCCAAAACCCAAAAAGGAACCCAAAAGTGGGTCGAGATTCAGTAGTCTCCGCTTCGTCTGACGCTCCATCTTCGACAGGATGTCGAAGTCCCAAAAGCGGTCAAATATGACCAAGATTATTCCAAAACTTGGTCAAGGGCCAACAGGCCCCCAACACTCACCTGTGACTCATCTCGAGTCACTCTAGTCTGAGCAATTTTGCTTCGAATGCCTCAAGCTTGGCTTGAGCTGCTTCGACCTGCTATAGTGCTACTGCCTCTTGCTCAATGAACTCCTGGATGAGTGCGTCATTGACTGGTCCTTCTAGGCGTTGTTCTGTTGCACTCACAACCTGTTCAAGTTCTACTCCTTGGTTTTCAACTTCAGTGAATAGTTGACATGCCTTCTCTTGCACTGGTTGAAGTCGTTGAGAGACTTCCATCACTTTACTTTGAATTGTGTGGATCTGTTGTTGGGTCGTGCATTTCTCTGGAAACCTCTACATTCTTTCGACTGGTGATAAGGCCTTCAGCTACGCTTGTAACATATCTGCATGATGCTTTGCTTCTTGGAGTTGTGACTCCAATGCCTACAACTCTGGATTCTCCATGAGGTCTCATATGTCTGAGTGCTCCTGGAAGTCAACTACTTGCATTCCAATTCAAGGGCTTTCAATCTGCCAATTGCATTGCAAGCAGTTGCTTCTCTTAGGTCTCTTATATCTTGAGAGGTCTCGGGCACAGTACGAAGTTCCATATCTGTGATGCGCTACTGAAACTGCTGGATCACTCCTTTTAGTTGTGCCACTTGTTGTGGAACCCGTTCTTCTTTCTGAACTTCGATGACTGTCACAGAGCGAAGTGCTCTATTGACCAGTTCCTTTATCTTGAGTTTCTCTATGAGCAACTACTCCTTGCTTTGTTGTAGCTCTACTTTCTCTTCCTCCCACTTTGTTTGCAAGGCTAGTTTTTCTCGTTTTGCAATACTGCGTTGTTCTAGAAGATCTTCCTGTGCCTGCGTCAAATCCTGGGTGGCTTGCGTTGTATCTTCCTGAGCTCGTCGAAGGCGAGCTTCAACTTTATCGGCTATCTGGTGCAATTGGGCTGGCTCATCTCCTGGTTCTTCTGTTCCAATTGTTAAGGGCACAATAGAAACTGCGCGGCTGGACTGTAGTGCCTGCTGCACTTCTTGAAGTTCACCCTTGATTTGGCTAAGTACCTCCTCCTGCTTTGCTTCTTGCCTTTCTGCGATCTCCAGTGAAGCGTCATTCAACGCAGTGACTAAGAAGTCAAAGTTGTTTGGGGTGAGGGTAGTCTTAAACGTAGTCCTGGTGGCTTTAACTTTCTTTTGGGATGAAGGCTTAGGTAGGGTAACCTTCCTTTTCTTGGATGGATCCTCCTCCTCTCTAGGCAGAGTAACTTCGCCTTTGGTTTGCTCAACTTATGTGCCACCTATCTCTCCACCATCGTCTCCCTGCTCATGTGAGATTGAATTCTTCGTCGATGTGTTATGGACAACTTGCACTTCGTCATCTTTCTTTATCTTGCTTGGTCTAGGTGTGTCCGGCATAGTTTCAAGGCTATCCACATCGGACATGTTTGCAGGGTCCACTGGAACAAGGAGGTTTGCCAACCATTCCTTGGTAATCTCCTCCAAGTCATCTTGTGTCAACTTGTAATACGACTGGAGCTATTGTTTATGCTCATCAGCGCGCGTTGTAATATAGGTGAAGTGGCGGTCCGCGTTGAATTTCATCAAGGATCTAAACCTATGAAGTGTGTTCGAGGTGATGTGCGGTGTAGACTGGATTGTGATCTTCAACTGGTTGTAATAGGTGTGGAAGACAACATTGGACTGCCAGTGCTTGTTCATGACATTGGATTACCATAGCGTATAGAACTTCGTGGCCAGTGGTTTGAAGGGTTCGATATCCAGGAAAGTGGCGCCTTCTAGTAGCTCCCAAGCAATGAAAGCGATCAATATGAGAAGCCAGCTAAAGTGGAACTCATACCCTTGGTCTTGCGCTTTTCTGCAATCAAGCTCTAGTTGGTTGTCAAGGTACTGTACCCAGTTCATTTGTAGTCCCTCCGCGCACTTTCCTGCGAGGTCAACTACGAATCCAGTCACTTGGGTTGGTCTGTTCTTGTGAACTAGCTTGCCCACGATCAGCTGACAGGCAAGGTGCATTGTGCCACTATGGATAGAGGCTACCTTGTAGCCTCACGTGCCCTTCTCGACATCGTCATAAGTTTCTTTAATCCTCTGCGCTAATGGTCGGTCTAAGGTCTTTCTAGGGTAAAACTCCTGTGGGTCAGGACCTTTCATACTAAGACCTGTGATCTAATTGATCAAGGTCAGATCCATAGTGATGCGACGTTTCAACCATAAGTAACCTCCGTGGTAGCAGGATAACAACAATTTCACGCATGCGTTTACTTCCTGGTGTCAGCTGAAGTGTGGGATCTTCATCACATTAAGCAGTGTGGACTACACGAGGTTCTAGGTCCATGGTTGCGGGATAATATTTGAATTCTTGCCTTTGGTCCTGGTCAAGTACTTATGCGGGGAAAGCATGCTGTAAGCTTTTCGGTCTCCAAGGTTGAAGTCACTAAATTTCAGTGTTGTGATCTTATCCTCGTCGGTGCGAATTGCGCACACCCCTTTCGGAAGGTACATAGTGATCACAACATATTCAAACTCTTGGGGTACACTGTCACGGTTGATGGCGTTGCTCAGAAAAGGTAGATAGGCAGGTAGAATGCTTGGAATCAACTTCGCATTGGCGAGGTCATCTCTGTGCTTAGTACGTTTCTCATTGGCTGGCTAGGACGGACCAGTGCAAGCAATGAATGGAGAGGTTTCCAGTCCTCTTGTGGATGATGCCTTTAATCCTATGGATAACTCTCGCTCTGACATGACTCTCTCAGTTCTTAAGTCAATCAAAACTTCTTCGACTATTTTCTCTGCAGTGCTGAGCTCGTCCGACATACAGGCTCGGAGTCAATTATATCGAGTGTGAATTGAATTCAAAGACTGCAATGAAGGATATGGGGACAATGCGATGATCACAGTGAAAAATAATCTCAGGCTTTGGGCTCAAATTCCCAGTTATCAAAAGTATTCTCGGCGCATGGTGCATCGAACTAAATAAGAAACTTAGCAACAGTATTCTTGCAATGGGTATGAGGCGTCATTAACTCATGTTTTTTCCATTATGGCGCAATCTAACGGTCTAGTGGTGAACCATCAATGCTTTCCGACCTGTTTAGAGTGGTAGTTGAACAGTTATATCAGCTTCCAATGGCTATATTTCTTTGCCTCAGTGAAGTGGCCTATGTCACTGGTCTAATATCTCGTCGAAGTTCAAATTATGCAAGTTTTCCTTCTATGAGGTTCCCTCTGGAATATTCTATAGCCTGTCGATCTTAGCTCTCTTTTTACTTAGCTTCCTAGCCTTCTTTCTAGTGAGCTTCATCTCGATGATTCTCTTCCCATTCTGATTCTTATTTTCCTTGGACATAGTCACTTCACGCTGTTGAGATTCTCTCCTAAGACTCAGGGGTAATACTTCTTCTATATCTAAGATAAATACTTCAATCTTCTTTGAGTCCTCTAATGCTCTTGCATCTTTGACATCTGGGCTTCTAGTGTCAAATAGCTTCAATCTGTTTTCCCGTTCTTCAATCAACTGCATGATCCTTCTAGCCATGAAATCTTTTAACTTATGTTTCTGTTGTTCCAAAAATTCTTCTTCTTCCTTTTGTCTAGCTTGATCGTTATCAACCCAGGGCTTTCCTAGCAACATGGTAAATGGGGTGTTGTCTTTAATAAATTTAATAATCTCAAAATCTGCTTCAATCAAAGTTCCATTGGCATTCATAGATATCTGAGTGAGATTTCCACATAGGGTTACCAGTTTTCCTCTGAATAGCCCTATTCCTCTTAATGAAGGGATCATAGCAGGCCTTCCTATAGCTTCCCAAGTTCTCTCCGGCATAATGTTCACTTGTGTTTCTTCATCAAGAACACAGTCAATGTCGAAGTCTCCTATTCTTACCTCGATACATTCTTTTTCTTTAAATATCTCTGATAGCCTAACATGTCGGTGATCATTCAAGGTGTCTTTAATCTGTAGCAATACCTTCTTTGATTCCTTCTAGGGTTCTACTATTTCTGGATCTGCCTTAGGGTTTTCTTCATTCAAATTCATTCTTTCAAGCTTAGCAATCATTCTAGGGCAATCCAACACTTCATGGTTCAAAGCTTTGCAACATAGGCAACTAGATCTTCCACCAGGAAATTCTTTAGCAATATGTCCCAGTCTTCTACAATTGTAATAGAGGGTTAACCCTCTCTTTCATTTAAATGTTCCCTAACTTCTTTTATACTGCGCACCAAGATCATGGTAGCTAGCCTGCAAAAAATTCTTTCTAGGATCCTGTATCCATTTGTTAGTCCAAACATTTTTTCTATGCATAGGTATAACATATCTATCATTATGCTTATCAAATTTATTCATATCAAACTTTCATTCATCTATCAGAGCCCTAGTTTTCAAGCTATGACAGAATCTATCAAACACACCTAGATTCATGTTTTAAGAAACAAACATTTCCACTTATCTTACTTCTACAGAATACAAAACTTCCAGATCTAAAAACTTTTAACTATTCTTACCTTTATTAGAGCACTGAGCTTACAGATCTTACCTCTTTTCTGCAGATCTGACCTCTTTTCTTCATAAACTTCCAATTTTAATTTTCTTAGAGCACAAAGCGTTCATATCTTGCTTCTTTTCTTCATATATGGCCTTTTTTCTTTAGCACAGAGCATTTAAGATCAAGTGGAATACTACACACTAGGTCACAGATCCACACACAGAGCTTCCACAGTTTCAGGATAAATCTTTGCACAAAGCTTCTTCTTCCTCAGTTCCTAGCAATCACAGTTTCAAGTCCCGACAACGGAACCATTTGTTGGCACAGGGGAAAACCCGGGGTTCAATGCTACAACAATGCACCAACAAAATCCTAACTACAAACCCTTTCGGAAACACCTACGAAGCAGATGAAGTCTCACCGGAGGTAGAAGCAGGGGTGGTTGCAAGACTCAGGTTTCTGCAACCTTAGTTGGGACACAAGTCTGTGATTATATCGCTTACAGAGCACTTTAGCATTGATCATTCATCAATATTCAACCCTTATTATTCTTCGCAGATAGCACAGAGCATCGTAGCATTCACTTAGATCTAAGGTATCTTAGTACTTAGCAATAGTAAAATAGATCAGCTCCAGTAGATCAACACTAAGCATATTCATACATATCAGATCTACTATTCACACACATCTAATGAAGCACAAAGCATAAGTATATCCATCTAAATATATCAAAGCACTTTGCAAAAGAAGGGATAAACACATCAAGTCAAAGCAAAAATCATAACACATAGATTTACGTGGTTCACCCCCACTCTGTGGCTACGTCCACCAACTCTTCTTCTTTATTAATGTCTTCAATCGGTTACAAGCATGGAGCCACCAAAACCTACTGCGCATAGGACAGAGGATCTGTGCAGCTCAATAGATCCTTCTTCATTGCCTTACAACACAAATCCTTCTATATCTCCACAAAGGGACTTGCACTAAGCTCTGCAAACCTATAGAATGCACAACACCTCCATCACATAGATCCCACTTGGCACGTAGCCTATATCACATAGATACAATATTCTTCTATATTTTTTATTTCTTACATTTTCCTATCTTCTATTTATACATACAAAATGGGCCTAAGCATGGGTAAACCCACGGGCCGACATCCCTTTCCCATTACATATTCCCAAAACCCAAAAAGGGACCCAAAAGTGGGTCGAGATTCTGTAATCTCCACTTTGTCTAGCGCTCCATCTTCGACAGGCTATCAAAGTCCCAAAAACGGTCAAATATGACCAAGATTATTCCAAAACTTGTTCAAGGGCCAACATCCCTCTTCTTATTGGACAATTTTATTAATTTGATCTTAGTTAGAGTTTCTTTAGGCACCCTCTTGTTATTATTAGTGTATCTAGGAGAATGCAATCCTTATCATCAAATACTCTTATGTAGTGTTGCTTTGGCATTTATTTTTATTAATAGAAAATTATTTTTCAAACCTCAAACATAAAGCACATCATTAAAGTTCTTATGTTTTCCTTCATTTGTTTTGATTTAAGTCATATGGGTTGAACATTTCACATCAATATATCACTCATCCTCTTTATTGTGGATTATTAATTTCATCACAAATAGATTGTGATCTCTTGAATTTTTTATAATTGTGTTAGCTTCTTTGATCCATATGGATGTCGATGGCCTCCCACCTATTCCAACCGGCTCATTTTGGCAGTTTTCCAGTTTGACAGTTTTTTCCCTAGTTTTCGGGTCCTTGACTTGCGGGGTCACTTTGAGGCCCTAAACATCATTTTTAGGGCTCGCCACAATCAAAATAAATTTTGATAGATAACATCACCATGTCTAGTCCTCAGAGAGACCTTTCCAATGGGCTATTGTATGCCTAAAACGAAGATCGTATGCAAAAGCTACAACCATGGGAAGTTGAAACCTAAGTGCGAGTTTCCTTGTACTCGCAAGTCCTGAAACCTCGACATGCAAATTCCTAAAATGACAGCATGTAGCTAAATCTTGAAAAGATAGAGTGTGGAGAATTTATCATATTTTGGTATTTCGGCACCCGGGGTACCTAAGTGCGAGCCCCATGTACTCGCCAGTCTCGAAAACCCGATTTGCGAAATCCCGATAGATGAAACCCCGAAATGACAATAGCATAGATGAGTTATGGTGTTTCGGCACCAGGGATACCTAAGGGTAAGTTCCCTTGTACTCGCCAACCCCGAAATCCTGATTAGCGAAACCCCGAAAGGGACTAGCGTGGAAAGGTTATGATGTTTCGGAGTTTCGGCTCCCAGGAAACCCAGGTGTGAGACCTCCTATCGTCGCACATCCCGAAATCCCGATGGAGGAAAACCCGAAATAGGCTGAGTGATANATATATATATATATATATATATATATATATATATATATATATATATATATGTATGTAGGTTTCAGAGTTTCGACTTCCAGGAAACCTAGGCGCGAGACCTCCTGTCATCGCATATCCCGAAAACCCAGTTTGCGGATTCCCGAAATTGTTTAGCGCGTATAGATTCGGCGTTTCAGTGTTTCGGTACCTAGAATACCCAAGGGCGAGTTCCCTTACACTCGCAAGTCCCAAAATCTCGACTTGGGAAATCCCGACATAGTTTAGTGTATTTAGAGTTCGGTGTTTCGGAGCTTCGGCTCCCAGGAAACCCAGGTGTGAGACCTCCTGTTCTCTCATATCACGAAATCTCGATGGATGAAACCCAAAATGACAATAGTGCGGATGAGTTATGGTGTTTCGGTGTTTTGGCACCCAGGATACCTAAGGGTAAGTTCCCTTGTACTCGCTAATGCCGAAATCCCGATTAGCAAAACCCCGAAATGGACTAGTGTGGAAAAGTTATGATGTTTCGGAGATTCGGCTCCCGGAAAACCCAGGTGTGATACCTCTTGTTCTCACATATCATGAAATCCCGATAGGCAAACTCCCGAAATGGATTAGCACATATAGTCTTAGTGTTTCGGCATTTTAGTACCTAGGATTCCTAAAGGTCAGTTTTCCTCGTTTTCGCCAGGTGCGAAACTCTGATGGATGAAACCCCGATATGACTTTGACGGATATAGGTTTTTCAGTGTTTCAACATCCGTGAAACCGAAGGGTAGGAACCCCTCATCCTCTTACATCGTGAAATCCTGATTTTCGAAGTCCCGAAATGCGAAAGGTGCCTCTTGGCTTAGCCCGGGGTCACAGCCGACGGACACATGGGAGTAAATCCTACGTTGGGTGCGGGAGTTGCACACGACGGATCTTCAACGAAAGAACCAATGAGTTGATGTGGTTAAGGTCCCGATTGGAAGACCTAGCCTACGCTAGAACCTCGTAGGAATTCGAGGATTTTGTTCCTTGGTAAAAAGGGGGAAAAAACCGAAAAATCTTAGTTCCCGTAGTGGGTGTGTTACAAATTGGTATCAGAGCATGGTTACAACACTTGGCCTACTTGGGCTCATGAACGAGTTGCACAAGAGCTCCATTTGAAACACTCCTAAAAGGAGTAACCCCCTGTCTCAACCTTCTTAATCAAATGTCGAAGTTAAGAATGAAAACTCCTATTGTGTGTGTGTACATGTGAAAAATATGAATTATGTACTGGTTATAAATAAATACAAATATTGACTAACAACCAATGTTTTTCCCTTGCACATAAGCGGAAGATCAACCGCGAAAAATTGCAGACGTAGAGAATGGTGACTCACCATGAAGTGGGGGAGGGCTCCGACAATAGAGACGAAGAGTCTGTCGAAAGGAGGGCGGTAGGGACCCCTCCAGTTCTAGCCGAGACTGTGAGGAGCCTCATGGTTGAATTACAAAGCTGCAAGGCTGACAATGAGAGGATGATGAAAGAACAAGAAAAGTAGACAGAAATTAACACAGTTTTACTGCAGAGCTTATCTGACCTACAAAGACAAATGCAGCATGAACCTGAGGTACAAAAACATGGTCATATCAGTGGCCACACTGAGAGAATCACCTTGAAAAAGGTCCATCCCAGAGGTAAAGGACTAGTGGAGGGTGATTCCTCTGAGAAGGAAGCTGGCGGTCCAGAGGACTCTTCTAGTAGTAGAACTAGTTCTTATTCCCGAAGAAGACAGAAGAAGTGAAAGCTTTCCAAGGATCATAAATTTGAAGAATTCAGGAAGGCCAAACCACCCTCCTTCGACGATGAAATAAAGAAGGGAGAGGAAGCAGAGGGCTGGCTGCTTGGACTAAAGAAGTATTTTAGAGTCCATGACTTCTCGAAAAATTTGAAGGCCCGAGTGGCCACCTTCAACTTGAACGGAAAGGCTTCCATTTGGTGGGAAGACCTTAAGAATGTGAAAGGGGTTCGCGAAGAGGACCTGTCATGGGAACGGTTTGAGAAATACTTCAGGAAGAAGTATCTGTCAGAAAAATATTTCGACGAAAAGAGCAAAGAATTCTATGAACTCAAATTGGGGAAACTCACTATAGAGGAATATGTCAGCAGATTCCTCGAGTTGCTGAGGTATGTACCTTATATAAAAGAAGAAAAGGCCAAGGTGCAACATTTCATCAGCAGACTACCTAAGGACTATCAAAACATAATTGAATTTGATGAGCCAAAGACCCTAGAAGGCACTATCCGAAAGGCAAGATATTGTCATGAACAGTTTGGACATCGGACAGAACCTTGCGAAGGATGGAAACTGAAGAATAGTTCGGGATTTTAGAGAAAGGGGATTAAATCCCCAAGATTTAAGAACTATAAGAAAAACTCAAGGATGAGCTTCCTAGCCCAGAGTGTACACCAGCAGAACTTTCCCTCCTTGGGCGGAAATAAAACTTCTGGATCTGTACCAGTGAAGGCTGATAACCCAAAGAGAGAATCATTGAAATGTTGGGGTTGCGGAGAAGAACATCTACTGAGAGACTGTCCACACTGACAATAGAATAGTCGGAGGATTTACAACATCCAGGAAGCTACCACCATCAATGATGTGGCCAGGAGTGTGTCGCAAATTTATGCATCCTTGGATAATAACCAAGCTGACCACCAAGCTTTAGTGGTGGAAATAGAAGGTATGATTTCCAACCATCTAGTGTCTATTCTGATTGACCCTAGTTCAAACTTGAGTTATATAGCCCCTAAGACTGTTGATAAGTGTAAACTACAGCCACATAAACCTACCAAGCCATGGTTGGTACAGTTAGCCACTAGCACTAAAAGAAGGGTAGCAGAGATCATACCAGCCTGCCACTTAATGTTGGGTGAATTCCCCACCCAAGGAACCCTTAACATATTACCCTTGGGATCGTATGATATTTTGATTGGTATGGACTAGTTAGCCACCCATAAATCCAAATTGGACTATTACCATAAAACCTTAGAATGTGAAGGTAAAGAAGGAAAAAGGATAACCCTTCAAGGGATCCAAAAACCTATCTCGGTGAGACAAATATCAACTTTTCAAATGAGAAAGTATTGCAGAAAAGGATGTCCCCTATATGCAATACAGGTATTGAAAACAACTTAAGGCGACAAACCAAGCCTCGAAGACCACCCTACCCTAAGAGAATACAGAGATGTATTTCCGGAAGAGGTATCGGGTCTACCTCTAAGAAGGGACATTGACTTCTCGATAGAACTTGCACCGGGAGCAGTGCCGGTGTCTAGGACACCCTACCGGATGAGCACACCTAAACTAGTTGAACTCAAATTGCAATTGAGAGAAATGATGGATAAGGGCTATATCCGGCCAAGCGTGTCTCCATGGGGAGCACCAGTCCTATTTGTGAAAAAGAAGGACGGTACCCTTAGACTGTGTGTAGATTATAGACAATTCAATAAGGTAACCATAAAGAACAAGTACCCCTTTCCCAAGATCGATGACCTGTTCGATCAATTGGGGGTGCGTCTATTTTCTCAAAGATTGACTTGAGGTTGGGATACCATCAAGTCTGAATCAAGGGTGAAGACATCCATAAAACTGCCTTTCGGATGAGGTATGGTCACTATGAGTTTGTGGTAGTGCCATTTGGGTTAACCAATGCCCTTGCCACTTTCATGTGCTTGATGAACAATGTACTCAGCAAATTCCTAGACAAATTTGTGTTGGTTTTTATTGACAACATACTAATTTACTCCAAGAATAGAGATGAACATGAAGAGCATCTTAGGCTTGTGCTACAAGTGCTAAGAGAACATCATCTCTATGCCAAATTCAACAAATGTGAATTCTTTTATAAGCAAATACATTACTAGGCCATGTCCTATCTAAAGAAGGAGTAGCAGTAGACCCTGACAAAATCAAGTCTATCATGGATTGGCCTACCCCAAAGGACATTTCGGATATCAAATCCTTTATGGGATTAGCAGGATATTATAGGAGATTCATAAAAGGATTCTCCAAGATTGGTTGTCCAATCACTACCCTCCAGAAAAAGGGGACAAAATTTGCATGGACACAAAAATGTGAAGAAAGATTTCAAACCCTGAAACATCTACTAACCCACGCACCTATGTTAAAGATCGTCGATCCCGAAGCTGACTTCCTCATGTGCACAGATGCCTGTAAGGAAGGGCTCGGAGGAGTCCTTATGCAGGGAGGAAGTGTGGTCTGCTATGAGTCCCGAAAATTGAATGAGCACAAATTCAACTATGTGACCCATGATCTGGAGTTGGCCACTATAGTGCACACCTTAAAAATGTAGAGGCATTACCTCCTAGGAAGGAAATTTGTACTTATGACAGATCACTGTGGATTGCGATATTTGTTTGACCAACTGAAGCTCGATGCCGTACAAGCTAGGTGGATGGCCCTCCTTAGTGAGTTTGATTTCGAAATCAAACACATTAAAAGAAAGGAAAACAGGGTGGTCGATGCCCTTAGTAGAAGTATGAAAACAATTCTCCTGGCCATGGTGATCACCTGTGAGATGGATGTCAAGGAAAGAGTCAGAAATGCCCAAGAGACAGACACATTCTTCCAGACCGTGACCTCGTACTTGCAGCAAGAACCCACAGGGATAAAGTATGGAGGCTACCAGATAATGGAAGGAGGTCTTCTCACTTATAGAAACAAATTGTATATCCTATATTGTGATGACTTGAAGAGGTTCATAATGGATGAACTGCACAAAAGACCTTATACTAGCCATCCAAGATACCAGAAGATGATCACAACCACCAGGAAACAATTCTATTGGCCTAGATTGAAGAAAGACATAGTTGAGTACCTAGCCAAATGCCTAGAATGCCAATAGGTAAAAGAAGAACATTGACACCCAGCAGGATTATTACAACCTCTACCAATCCCAGAATAGAAATGGGAAAGCATCTCCATGGATTTCATCACCAGATTACCAACCTCAACCAAACAGAATGATTCCATAATGGTAGTGGTGGATAAATTGAGCAAGTCTGCTCATTTAATCACCGTCAAGTCGACTTGCAAGGAAATAGACATCGCTCAGGTATTCATGAAAGAGATATTCATACTGCATGGTATGCCGAAAGGGATCGTGTCTGACAGAGACACGAAATTCACTTCCAACTTTTGGAAATCACTGATGGCTGGTTTAGAGACCAAGTTGTTGTTTAGCACCGCCTATCACCCTCAAACTGATGGACAGATGGAAAGAGTGAACCAAATACTAGAAGACATGCTAAGAATGCATGTAATGCATCAACCCAAGAAGTGGGAAGATTACCTGCCACTAGTGGAATTCGCCTACAACAACGGCTACCAAGAACCCTTAAAACTGAGTCCCTTCAAAGTCCTCTATGGTAGGTTGTGCAACACTCCTGTCAGTTGGAGTAATCCTGTAAACATAATTTCTTTTAGACCCAACATGTTGAAAGAAATGGAACAGTAAGTGACTCAGATAAAACAAAACCTGAAGGTCGCTCAGAATCGACAGAAAAGTTACATTGATCAAAAGAGAACCCCAAGAGAGTTCAAGATGGGAGACCATGTATATCTCAGAGTTAGGCCCAGGAAGAGTTCCCTGAAAATGGGAGCTTGTTCCAAGTTGGCACCTCAGTATTGTGGACCCTTTGAGGTTCTAGATAGAGTGGGACCTGTAGCCTATAGACTAGCACTTCCTCCCACAGTAAAAGCACATAATGTTTTCCATGTTTCATTATTGAAGAAATATGTACATGATTCTAATCATATAATTGTCTGGTCTATGATCCAGGTGGAACTGGAGGGAGAATTCCTAACAGAACCTCAATGCATACTGGACAAAAAGGAAACCCTGCTCCGGAACTGAACCATTGCACAGGTCAAGGTGCAGTGGAGACATTTTGGCCCAGATGAGGCTATGTGGGGAATGGAGGATGCCATGAAACAAGCATATCTGATTTTGTTTACCTCTGTACATACATGTCATATTGATGGATAGAACATCGAGGATGATGTTCCTTTAAGGGGGAGGGAATTGTAACACCCTGTTTCCCCCAGTCAGTAAAAATAACTATACTAGCCAAGAACTATGGCAGACTCAAGATGTGAATGTGTGATTTTGAATGGACCTTAGTATAAAAGGTCGATGAATGTAAATAATGTTATGAATATACATTGCAGGACTGTTGGGAGGGGGATGTGCTGAAATGAGACCACAATGGCTGGTGAAAGGTGGTGGAAGGCACCTAGAATGGTGGCGTTAACTTCCACTGAAACCAATACCATATTTGGTCTTCACTGGCCCGAAGATCAAGAGCGGCTTTCTGGACTCGAAATGAATTACTCACCAGGTTGGTAGGTGAAGAGGCTCGTCATAAGTTAATGAGGGATGGGGGTGAACCGCCCATCCATGGAAGCCTCAAACCTGACCACCGTGGGGAAGTTTGTGCCACACGCAACCTCGCCAGAAAAGAAAAGGGCAGGAAAGAGGTGTGGAAGGGGACAGTTGCGACAGAGATCGCAAGAGTGGAGAAATCGGAAGGACTATGGAAAAAATATACAGAGTGATTGATAAGCAGAGAAGAAGGAGAGTAACCTTCGTTCTTGACTTCTGATGAACAGAGATTCAGTCTCACAGGATCATGGTCTAAGCTCGGGGGTGGTTAGTGGTAAATCCATTCAGAATCGTTGAGCCTATGGTTGGGTGGAAACAAGCACCCCTCTCAGCAGTTGCATCAAACCTGGTGTTTTTCTGATAAGTGTTATATCTCGTATATTGAAATTAGTATTCTAACATTTATGTTCATGGTTTGTGTAATTATGAATGGTTACAGTGTAAGACTATCTGTATGGTGTTTTGATCCAGGTGGATATTGGTGGCCAATCAGAAGTCTCGTGCCCACAAGAGTTGAGCACAGTGGTTAGTGCCACGATGGGTGGTCGACTAAGGCAATCTGCAACATTATTGGTGCTACATTTTCTGTGCTTAATGTTCAAATGAAACTATTGCAGGTATGTGGACCACTTTTGATGGCGATCGTTCTGCAACTTCCCTTGTGTTTGTATGAACTGCAGGGGTTGGTGGTCTGTGTGGATGACCGTTTCCTTTCCAAAAATGTAATGCTTCCATTGTCGACAAGCTTGCACAATGGAATACATTTCTTTGTCATAAGTGGGATACTTCCAGACTATGTCGTAAAGTGTCTCACTGTGATATGCCACTGGATGCCCATGTTGAGTAAGGACTACCCCAATAGCATAGTCAGAGGCATCTGTCTTGATCTCAAACGGTTGTTGCAAGTCTGGTAATGTGAGAACTGGTGCAGAGTAGAGGCGATGCTTCAAATCCCCGAATGCCTTCTGTTGAGATTCAGACCAAAAGAATTTTTCTTTAGCTCCTCCCTTGGTGACTTGACTCAAGGGCCAAGTGATATGAGAGAATCCCAACACAAACCTGCGGTAGAAATTGGCAAGACCTAAAAAGCTGCAGAGCTCTGTTAGGGTGGTTGGGGTTGGCCAATCTCGAATGAATTGGATCTTTGCTGGATGCACATGCACCCCCTACTCATCAATAATGTATCCCAGATACTGAACCTGGGTCATGCCAAAAGTGCATTTCTCCAAATTGGCACACAACTTGTGTTGTCACAGTGTTTGGAGGACCAGTCGGATGTGGTGGAGATGCTCTTCCCAAGTCTGTCTGAAGATCAGAATGTCATCCAAGTACACCACTACAAATGAGTTGGTGAATGGCCGCATGATGTCATCCATTAGCCTCATGAAGGTTGCAGGGGCATTCGTCAACCCGAAAGGCATGAACAACCATTCAAAAAGGCCCTTCTTGGATTTGAATGCAGTCTTCCACATATCAGAGGGTTCGATTGGTACCTGGTGATACCCAGACTTCAAGTCGATCTTGCTAAAATATTTCACCCCCTTGAGTTGGTCCAGAAGGCCACCAATATCCACCTGGATCAGTGGTATCAGAGCGGTCTGCTCATTCTCGATCTTTCTTTGCATGTCCCCAACGAGGTCGGGGTATAAGGAGTTGGGGCTCGATCTAGTTGAACCTTTGCAAGATCAACCTCGCAAACCCCAACGACTGCCCATGGGGGAAGAAAATAAATATGAGGGAGCAGGAGATCCTATCAAAATGTTGCTCGAGGAGGCCCTCGAGAAACAAAGGAATGCGATGATGGACAACTTTGCCCAGATTCTTCAACGGATTCCCACTGGCAGTGCATCGACATCCAACAGCCACTCTGGAGGCACCACTCCTTTTAAGGTACAAGTAAACTTTGACATTCCCATATTTGAGGGCCAAATAGATGCATATGTCGTAGATAGATGGTTGAATTTGTTAGAAGGATATTTCTTGGTTCATGACTTTTCCGACCGAGAAAAGATTATTTTCGTACTCCTCAAAGCCGCCCCCCATGTCAAGGACTGGTGGGAAACCTACTCGGAGCAATAGGACGAGGGATAACCCTCTCTATTCTCAGTCGCACCCACTTGGAACTCTTTCCGATATGCCATCAAGGAACAATATTATCCCATGGGGAGCTATGAGGACAAATACATACAATGGACTACGCTGTGGCAACAAAGGGACCAAGATGTGCATGAGATGACGAATCTGTTTCATACCCTAAACACAAAGTTGGGTATCAAATATTCAGAGAAACATTTGGTGTTAAAGTATCGCAGTTGTCAGCACAAATACATTCAGGAGGAAATGGAGTTCCTTGACATCTCCTCACTTGGTGTGGCATACCGATATGCTGCCAAGATTGAGCAGAAGTTCAAACAAAAGAGGTGAGACTTTGGGTCTGCAAATCAGAAGCAAGTGAAAGGTACCCCCAAACCACAGAACAAAGGACCAAGCCAAGGCGGGGTAGCCCAGGAAAACCCGCCAAATCCACAAGCAAAGAACAACACCATGAAGCCAAAAAAGGACACAGGGAAGTGGTGTGAGTTCCATAAGAGCTCGACTCACAATACAAGTGAGTGTCAGGCCAAGCAATCACTGGTAGTCGAGTTGAAGGCTTTTGAATCAGATGCATTCTTCGACTCTGAATCAGAACCTGACAAGGGGAATGATAGGGGGAAGTGGATTATTAATGCAGAGCCCAACGCCATTGTTGCCACCACGAAGATCTAGAAGGAGTAACTAGAAGATCCAGAGGAGGCGGAGCGTCTCTTCCATTCCAAGATGTGGGTAAAGGGTTCCCTGTTGCAGTTCATTGTCGACAGCGGGAGCCAGAAGAAACTCATCTCGGTAGAGGTCATGAAGCGGTTGGGCTTGCCGACCATAGCACACCCACAACCATACACCATCGGGTGGTTGCACCAAGGATGGGACCTTCGAATCAGTCAACAATGTCGCCTTCCCTACAACATGAAGCCCTTCACGGATGAGGTATTATGTGACATTGCTCCTCTTGATGTTTCTGATGTATTATTAGTCCAACCATACTTGTGGAAGCGACATGTTGTGTATGAGTCCAGGGCTCATGATGTTATTATCACTTTGGGCAATAAGCTGTATAGGATACCGAAGATAGCACTGCCTACCACCATCTCTTTGGTTACTGCAAAACAATGCAGTAAGCTCATTTCCAAAACCANAGGGGTGCCTCTACACTGCCAGGTCAAGCACCCCATCGATCTGACCCTAGGTGCACCGCTGCCCAACGGACCCATCTATCGGCGCTCTATTATGGAGAATGATGAAATCAAGAGGCAGATTCAGGAGCTGTTGCAAAAAGGTCACATCCGGCCAAGTTCATTGCCCTATGGGAGCCCGATCATGTTGGTGCAGAAGAAGGATGGGACTTGGAGACTCTGCATTGACTATCAGACAATGAACAAGATCACTGTCCGGAATAGGTACCCGATCCCACGGATTGATGACCTTCTGGACCAACTCAAGGAGGCAAAATATTTCAGCAAGATCGACTTGAAGTCTGGGTATCACCAGGTACCAATCGAACCCTCTGATGTGTGGAAGACTGCATTCAAATCCAAGGAGGGCCTTTTCGAATGGTTGGTCATGCCTTTGGGTTGACGAATGCCCCTGCAACCTTCATGAGGCTAATGGACGACATCCTGCCGCCATTCACCAACTCATTTGTAGTGGTGTATTTGAATGACATTCTGATCTTCAGCTAGACTTGGGAAGAGCATCTCCACCACATCCGACTGGTCCTCCAAACACTGCGGCAACACAAGTTGTGTGCCAATTTGGAGAAATGCACTTTTGGCATGACCCAGGTTCAGTATCTAGGATACATTATTGATGAGCANGATTCTCTCATATCACTTGGCCCTTGAGTCAAGTCACCAAGGGAGGAGCTAAAGAAAAATTCTTTTGGTTTGAATCTCAACAGAAGGCATTAGGGGAGTCGAAGCATCGCCTCTGCTCTGCACCAGTGCTCACATTACTAGACTTGCAACAACCATTTGAGATCGAGACAGATGCCTATGACTATGCTATTGGGGCAATCCTTACTCAACATGGGCATCCAGTGGCATATCACAGTGAGACACTTTCCGACACAGTCTGAAAGTATCCCACTTATGACAAAGAAATGTATTCCATTGTACAGGCTTGTCGACAATGGAAGCATTACATTTTGGGAAAGGAAACGGTCATCCACATAGACCACCGACCCCTGCAATTCATATAAACACAAGGGAAGTTGCAGAACGATCGCCATCAGAAGTGGTCCACATACCTGCAACAGTTTCATTTGAACATTAAGTACAAAAAAGGCAGCACCAATAATGTTGCAGATTGCCTCAGTGGATCACCCATCATGGCACTGACCATTGTGCTCAACTCTTGTGGGCACGGGACTTCTGATTGGCCACCAATATCCACCTGGATCATGTTTTGATCAGAAATGGTGGCTGTAGGCTTATATTGGAAAGACCACCTATGGCTTATATATATATATATATTTTTTTTTTACTGCATGCTTATGTTGGAAAGACCACCTATGGATTATGTAAATATATACACATATATATTTATATGTTTTGAATGGATTCAGTTTTCAAGTCCGTTCTCGGGAAATTTGTTCCCTTATTTTTCTCAAGTAAATGCCCTGGATAGATCTCCCCACAGGCACACCCTTTTTGAAAGTTTATCCAAGGATCTATTGGAGGATTTTATGGCGTAAGTCTTAAAACCCTGCACGAGAGAGAATGGTCCTCTTAGACTTTGACATTTCGGGGTTTCGACACCCGGGGTAGCTAAGTGCGAGTTTCCTTGTACTCGCAAGTTCTGAAACCCTGACATGCGGGAAATTTGTTCCCTTATTTGTCTCAAGTAATTTCCCTGGATAGATCTCCCCATAGGGACACCCTTTTTGAAAGTTTATCCAAGGATCTACTGGAGGATTTTATGGCGTAAGTCTTAAAACCCTACACAAGAGAGAATGGTCCTCTTAGACTTCGACATTTTAGTGTTTCGGCACCTGGGGTACCTAAGTGTGAGTTTCCTTGTACTTGCAAGTTCCGAAACCCCGACATGCGAAATCCCGAAATGACAGCATGTAGCTAAATCTCGAAAAGATATAGTGTGGAGAATTTATCATATTTCGGTATTTCGGCACCCGGGTACCTAAGTGCGAGCCCCATGTACTCGCCAGTCTCGAAAACCCGACTTGTGAAATCCCGATAGATGAAACCCCGAAATGACAATAACACGGATGAGTTATGGTGTTTCGGTGTTTCGGCACCCGGGATACCTAAGGGTAAGTTCCCTTGTACTCGCCAACCCCGAAATCCCGATTACAAAACCCCGAAAGGGACTAGCGTGGAAAGGTTATGATGTTTCGGAGTTTCGGCTCCTGGGAAACCCAGGCGCGAGACCTCTTGTCATCGCACATCCCGAAATCTCGATGGAGGAAACCCCGAAATAGGTTGAGCGATATATATATATATATATAAATATATGTATGTAGGTTTCAGAGTTTCGGCTTCCGGGAAACCTAGGCGTGAGACTTCCTATCGTCGCATATCCCGAAAACCCGGTTTGCGGATTCTCGAAATTGCTAAGCACGTATAGATTCGGCATTTTAGTGTTTTGGTACCCGGAATACCCAAGGGCGAGTTCCCTTACAATCGCAAGTCCCGAAATCCCGACTTGCGAATTCCCGACATAGTTTAGTGTATTTAGAGTTCGGTGTTTCGGAGTTTCGGCTCTAGGGAAACCCAGGTGCGAGACCTCCTGTTCTCGCATATCGTGAAATCTCGATGGATGAAACCCCGAAATGACAATAGCGCGGATGAGTTATGGTGTTTCGGTGTTTCGACACCCTAGATACCTAAGGGTAAGTTCCCTTGTACTCGCCAATCTCGAAATCCCGATTAGCGAAACCCCAAAATGGACTAGCGTGGAAAAGTTATGATGTTTCGGAGTTTCAGCTCCCAGAAAACCCAGGTGCGATACCTCCTGTTCTCACATATCGCGAAATCCCGATAGGCGAACTCCTGAAATGGATTAGCACATATAGTCTTGGTGTTTCGACATTTCGGTACTCGGGATTCCTAAAGGTTAGTTTTCCTCGTATTCACCAGGCTTAAAACTCCGATGGATGAAACCCCGAAATGACTTTGACGGGTTTTTCAGTGTTTCGGCACCTATGAAACCGAAGGGTAGGAACCCCTCATTCTCTTACATCGTGAAATCCCAGTTTTCGAAGTCTCGAAATGTGAAAGGCGCCTCTTGGCTTAGCCCGGGGTCACAGCCGACGGACACATGGGAGTAAATCCTACACTTGGTGCGGAAGTTGCACACGACAGATCTTCAACGAAAGAACCAGTGAGTTGGTGTGGTGAAGGTCCCGATTGGAAGACCTAGCCTACGCTAGAACCTTGTAGGAATTCGGGGATTCTGTTCCTCGATAAAAAGGGGGAAAAAGCCAAAAAATCTTAGTTCCTGTATTGGGTGTGTTACACTTCATCTCCTAGGGTTAGGTTTTTTGGATGTCTAGGGTTTTTGACATTCCTGTTTATTGTAAAAAGACCTTCAAAGCCTCATTGTAATCATCCTCTTGTGAATGAGTGTATCTGTCACATCTCTTCTCAGAGATAAGCCGCCACCATTCTAGCAAGCTTGTTTCCGCTGCATTTTACAGTTTCAACTTATTTCCTTATTGAATAGAAACCAGTTTTACTGTATATCTATTATTCTGTGTTAAACATCTTTTAATAATAATCTGTATTCATTTCGTTCTGCAAATATATTCCAAATCATTCTTTCTTTTCCATATCAACCTTCATAAGTAACAATGTTTTTCAAACTTAACATTCTTGTTTTAATAAAACATTGTTTTGAATTGTTATCCTCATCTTTCTTTACTTCTTATACTTTGCCTCTTACATTTACCTCTTCCTCTTAGACCTAAATTATTAAATATTTTTAAAAATTTAAAATGATATGTTTTTTTATCTTTATCTTTTTCTTTAGTTATAAATGTTTATTTTAGTTATTTATTACAAAGTTTCCTTTATTTATTTATCAAAACATGACTTTATTCATTTATAATCATTTAAAATAAATTGAAACTTTCATGTTGACTATAATGATACTATAGCAAATTTATTTCTTATGGTTTCTTCAACTATCCTTTGTTCATTTACATCATGAGTCAAATTTATTTCTTATGCGTTCCTCAACTATCCTTTGTTCATTATTTACAACATGAGTCAAATTTATTTCTTATGCTTTCCTCAACTATCCTTTGTGCATTTACATCGCCGGTGTATTTTTTTATTAATTGAAAACCCTTTGAATTTACATCACCAATCTTTTTTATAGATTGAAAACCCTTTGAATGCATGATATGGAATCATGCACTAATTCAACTTTGTTCATCTCTCTATATTATCAAATTTCATTCTTTATATTTGTATTATGCAACATATATATACATTTTAAAATACTGACGCGTGCTTCATTACAAAATTGTGCTACTTAAATCCTAGGAAATAGGAAATGTTGTTATATTTATAGTTTTCATTGAGATTATCAAAAGAACTTAAATATGCTTTTGCCATAAGTTTTCCGATTTCTTTGTTTCTCTTAAATAAATTTTCATCGTACTCTTGAATTTAAGAGAAATGTTAACCCACCACTATAATGTGGGTAGTTTGAAACATCAAATTTGTATTAGATAACAAGTGGAGTAGTCATTATATGAGTACAATGTTATTAAGCATTTCATTTTTTATTATAGATTTAAATTTTCATCTAAAATTAATTTAGAAGACTAAAAAATTAGTGTATATATAATAACAATTATTTTAAAAGTAAAAAAATCTTAAAATATAAATAAGTGAATTTAAAAAATATATTTTATATAATTAAATAAAATAAAATATTATAAATATGAAAAAAATATTTTCTCTTTGAATCAAAATTTTGTATAAAATAATCAAATCATATTTAAAAAATRGATCCATAAAAACTCATAAATCAAAGTTTTCTATAAACTATTCAAATCATATTTTAAAAGAATCAAAGTTTTCTATAAAATATTCAAATCATATTTTAAAAGATATAAATCAAAGTTTTCTATAAACTATTTAAATCATATTTTAAAAGAATCAAAGTTTTCTATAAAATATTCAAATCATATTTTAAAAGAAATTTGGATTAGATTTTTAAGATAAAAATTTGAATATGTTTTTTTTTAACTAAAATGAATTATATAAATAAAAAATACTTTCTGAAAATAAGGAGAAATATGACCTTCATAATCTATTTAAACAATTTGACATGACCTGCTTCATAATTTGTAGCTTCTTCACAACTTTCAAATGGCATACATTATTTGTGACATGACCTGCTTCATAATTTGTAGCTTCTTCACAACTTTCAAATGGCATACATTATTTGTATAGCTTTCAAAAAGTTTATAATGCATTTGTTACCTTGAAATGACCTTGTTTACATGCATACACACAAAAAAAAATGATACAGAGAATTTACAAAACAAACGAATAGTTTATTTTTCTATGGTAATGAAGATCTATAGATTACATATGATACACTAAAAATGATAGAGAGAATAAATACATACATAAAAAATAATGAAAATTCATTTATTCATAATCATGAAGATGGATTGCATATGGTATTTATTGGATTGCATATGGTATTTATAGTTTTGGGAGGTACTCTTAATGAATGATAACTTAATAACCATATCAACTATTATTAAAAAAGTTTTCATCTTTTTCTTTTATTTTTATGGTTAAATATGGTTAAAAAATAATGAAAATTCATTTCTCCATGATCATGAAGATTAATTGTATATGGTATTTATAGTTTTGGGAGGTACTCTTAATGAATAGTAACTCATAACCATATCAATTATTATTCAAAAAGTTTTTATCTTTTTCTTTTACTTTTATGGTTAAATATGTACTCCTATATCATGCATGATAAGTCAGGAATTGTTGATGGTCATATTTATATTTAACAATTTGTATAGATGATGATATTGAGGGGGCATTATGAAGAATATTGATGTAACCAATAAACTTGGATTCATTCACAAGATCTACAAACCATGCAAATGCACGAGAATGGAAAATAACTCTTTTTTGTTTTTTGTCCATCCTAACTATTACAATGGAAGTTCAACCCCATATAACTGCTATTTGCGATTTTCAAAAACAACTACTTTTAGAAAATTCTCACATGACTCTAAAACTAACCAACTACTAAGATCTAAGTAGAACAACACTATTTGTCAACTTGATTTTCTGATTAAGTTCATAAACTAAGAGATAATTGATAATTAAACATTTTAAAATTCACGTAAAAACACTAAAACCCCAATTTGAGGCCTTATATGAAGGAATTCAACCACTAAAAAGTCTCGAAATGATGTTTGAACTAAAGGATAAAATAATCATGACAATGAACTCTTCAAGATGCAACACCCTTCAAAATTTCAGCCGAAATGGATAACCAAGTCAAAAGTTATGACCCTTGGAAAATCCTTGCATCAAATCTTACGATGAATTTTTATTTTTACCACTAGATCATCATGTTATATTTCCACTCGCATTTAGGGGCCTTTTGATCCAGGTGGATATTGGTGGCCAAACACCTCTTCCAATGACTCATCATGATTCTCCATCTTAGCAATTTTATTATGATTTTTTAGGAATTTTTGGATACTAAACTTCTGAGGCCTTTTTGAGGTCCTAAATGATGTTTTTTGGGAAATTTCAAGGCCTGGGATTCTTTATGTACACCCATTCCATGTTGTAATATTATATTCCTTAGTTAGAGATTTCCAATGAGTTATTATGCATGCCAAATAGAGATTGTATGAGAAAGTTGCACCCCCAGGAAGTTGATGTAGAAACTAACCACCTTGAGCCCAAAAAGACCTTTTTGGCGCTTCACCTCCTACGGTTAGGGTTTTGGACCTTTAGGGTTCTTTCTTTATGCTAAAATGACACCCTTTCATCCTCTTGTACTATATTTTGTGAATGATTTTAGCTGACATCTCTCTCTCTCTCTCTCTCTCTCTAGAGATAAGATACCACCATTATATCTAGTTTGTCTTCTACATTATTCCACTATTTTATTCATTAATAGAAGTTGGGTTTTCACTGTATTATTGTTCTCTCTATTGTATTCCTACATGTGTTTCATCTTGTTCCATATAGAATCCAAATTAATGGTATCAAAGAAATATGCTCCTTGTTGTTTCTCGGTGCATGTACCCAATGAGGCCAGGGTATAGAGAGTTGGGTCTCAAGTTAGTTGCACTAGGAGATGACTTCTCTCACTAGCTCAAGCATCCCCCTATGGCAAGGGAAAGGATAAATGACAAAGAGAGATATATCATCTAGATTTTTCCCGCGGAATCCCTTGCGCAAAAAATGAATGAGATGATGGACAACTTCACCCAAATCCTTCAATGACTACCAACGACATGCAAGGAACCTTCAACAAGAAGCCATTTCAAAGTTGAAACACCCTTCAAGGTAGAAGTTAACATTGATACTCCTTTATTTGAAGGTCAGATAGATAAAAATTCTCTGGATAAATGGTTAAATCTATTATAGGTTTATTACTCAAATTTCGCAAATGGACTAATTTTCCATGGTTTTTCCCAAAAAAAGATTTGCCAATTTCCATTTTTTCTAAAAATGTTTTGCCCAAATTACATAGATAAATTATTTTACCTTAAAAATCGCCAAAATTTTATAGAAATTATATAAAATTCTTATAAAATTGAATATTTTTACAAACTATCATGAAACATTTTACATTTTACATATTAAGGACTAGTAATATTAGCCCATGTTTTTACATTTGAATATAAATTTCCATCCTTAAAATCATCCCTGGCCTTCACACTCCTTAAAATACTTCCCCATGTCAAATATTGGTGGGAAAGTTACTAGGAGAGACATAATGAATATGAGTTTGTAACATTCAGGAAAAGACCCACTTGGGTGGCCTTTGTTGATTCCATCAAGGAGGAATTATAACCTATTGGAAACTATGATGACCAATAAACGAGATGGATATTTCTACATCATGAGAGAGACCAAATAGTGTCAGAGTACACCAATATATTTCATACCTTATGATCAAAGATGGGTATTAGAGACTCCAATTGGAACCTGGTTTTGAAGTACTGCATATTGATCTAAAATATTATTTTAAGGTATTTAAGATAACATCATGAGGACAAATCCCCCTTAATTTTTATAGAGGTGGTGTTGGATACTTGGGCTGACCCGTGTTTTGATCTCAAATAGGTTTCCAACAAAACCCCCAAAACTATCATCCCTCCTGGTAAACTAGAAGACAACGTTGCACACAGAGTGCATAATGCAGTCTCACTCAAGATAGATTTATGGGGGACTGCAATACTTAGGTGTTTTCAGTCTAGGCATGAGTGAGGATTATTTTTAGATTCTTTTCCTCATACATCCTCATCATTACTCATTCATCTACTTCTATTATTCATTCATCTTTAAACCTATGCATGCATGTTGTTATAACTAGTTTTAACCATTAGTTATTGAGCTAATGATTAACAGAATAGTAAAAGCATTCATTAACAATCACATAAAACAAAGTAGTTTACCGTGGTTCACCCCCTCCTAGGGATACGTCCACAAAGATCTAGCTTCTATACTCTTTTATTTTTTCTACTGCAAAATCTGCACTGAGCGCATTACATCTTCAGGATTACAATAAAAATGAGTGTAAGTACCCCATGGGAGGCTGAATACATCACACCAGGATCCTCAACATGTGATATAAACCTAAAAAAATATCTTATTTGACTCTACCACAAGAACCATAACAAAACTCACTACCATCAATAGTTTCTGAACCCCCAACCTAGACCTCCTAGGTCTTTATTTATACTACTCTATCAGCTTATAGCCATTACAATCTTTGTCAAAAACCATTGTTGGATTACTGAGAGAGGGGGTGAATCAATAATAGAGAAATAATCCTTTTAAACACAAAATTCAAGTGTTATATAAATGTAGCATTATCATCCAATAGTTGCATAGTAAATAAACAATGAACAAATGAGCAACCATACACATACACAGTATATCAGTGTTTTTACGTGGAAACCAAAAGTGGGAGAAAACCACATAATTCTTTTTCTTATATGTCTTTAAGAATTACATTCATTGGAAGCACCAAATTCCTTTGTTTTCCAACTACAACTGGAAGGAGGATCCAACCCCCTAGTTTCTCATGCTACAACTTGAAGGAAGTTCCAACTCTTCAATTCTCTGGCTACAGATAGAAGGAGGATACAACCCCCTATGTTCTCTAACTACAACTAGAAGGTGACTACAACCACATGTCCTTTCCCCGTCCAACCGCCCTGAAATAAAATTAGAATGATGGAACCATTGTCACACTATCACTGTGAGATATACTGGTGTAATCCTATATCAATCAACCTGTAATCAACCTGTACCATAAACAAGTGCATCAACCATGCACCAACCTGTACCAAACAACCTGTAATCATCATGTACCATAAACAAGTGCATCAACGATGCACCAACCTGTACCATCAACGAGCACATCAACCATGCACCAAATATGTACCAATCATGCTTCAAATACACATAAACTATGACTCATCAATATGTACCAACATCATCAACTATACACCTCATGTATGTGCCAACTCATCAACTACTTGTCTCAACCATGTACCCAACATGTACCTCAACCATACGCCAATATAACCATCAAAATTTCTTTAGCAATATATCACACTATCCATAACTAAATACCATAAACCATTACATCAAACCATGTGCCACAACCTCACAGTTATACAACCTCTATCTGTAACATACCTCAACCAAAATCCCTCATCAATTTCATCATCCAAATCTGATTTGTAACTCTGTAATAGACCTGGTGTATATGATCACATACCTGCAAACCTTCCTTAACTTTAACAACAAGAGACTATCATTTTCATCAAACTTTACTTTAGTCTCACATGACTAATTTTGGATTAGTCAACAAACCTAACTTGAAATAATCATAACTATGTACCTGTAATGAATAAAGATCTGAAAATAGTACACAATGTTCTTCAGTGTCTTTTATGCAATTCCTCCAGGTTTCACTACTTGTAACCTCTAAGAAAAGGAGTTATAGAAAAAATAACATACCTTGTTGAATTTTGTCTTATTCTAGAGAGAGAAGTTGTAGAGCGTTCCCTGCACAGAATATTTGTTGTATGGGTCTAAAAATGGTACACAAAATACTAAAGACTGTACTCTAACCAATACATGTGGTCTTACTAAATTTGGATCTGTTATGAAGAAGTTATGATTTGTTTACCTGAAACACCTGTTTTAGACTAGTTTTAGGACTAGCCACAAACCATATTTTCCATGGAGTGTAACTCCAAAAATACAACGACCCACAAGCTGAATTTTTTATCACAGCTACTTGGATATTGCAAGATACTAGATATATAAAATATGCAGAACAGAAACGAAATGCTAGAAATAACAGAATAACAGTATAATATCCAACATAATCTTCACAATACACAGAAATGATATACGAAATAGCAACAGAAATAGCACTTGAATAGAAATAGCACTTGATTCAGATAGCAATGTTCACAGGCCTCTTCGAGGAGGCAACCTCCAATCGAGCAGCGCTCTGTTACAATAATATCCAAGCTAGGGTTCTCATACCCTCGACTCCTATTTATACTAAAAAGAAGCATCTAGAGGAGATCCTTCTAGAAGCGGAAGCTTCTATTAGGTCTTCTTACATCTGCCTTATTCTATTTTATTGAAAGGTCTTATTAATATTGACCTTTATTACATCCGAATACATTGATCTACCTATGTGCGGGTTAGGACCTTAACATGTCCACCCCCTTAAAAACAGCCTTGTCCTCAAGGCTTGAGATGTGGAAAGTGCTGCAGAATGGTAGCTGGTTCCCAAGTGGCATCTGCTGGAGTCATATCTTTCCACTGTACGAGCACTTCCTTGATGGTTCGCTGATGCAGGCGACGCTCCCTCTGGTCCAAAACTGCTTCTGGCTGTAGCCAAATAGATCCTTCTTCTGCTAACTCTGGAAGGTTGGTTTGAAGTTGGCACCTGGTTCCAATCACCTTCTTCAAGCAGGAGACATGAAAAACAGGATGTAGCTTCGACTGACTGGGCAGAGCTAACTGATATGCAACTTGTCCCACACGCTTTAGAACTGTGTAAGGGC
>JASDQU010011027.1:225558-270183 GCA_032191745.1 Picea mariana
GTGCCGTCTTTGAGTCAATGCTGCCAGATCATTGGTCATGTCGCGCATATGTTCAAGAGCTGTCCATTTGAAACCTCTATTGAGTCGACCATCTGCAGTTATCCTTTCACTTTGTGTCGGGCTTCCCTGTGTCCAAAGTCCAATTGCCACATACTCTGTTTCACTTTCAAACTCTGTTACTCATTTCGTGTCACTGATAGGGGATACATCAAGGCCCTCCTGTGATGAGTCTTGTTCCATCGACATCAGCACATTATCCGGGATTAAGGCTTAGAATTTTTTTAGTACCTTGAAGCTTGCATGCCTCAATGGCAAGTTTCTCGCTTTCGACAGTGGGTTTACATCATTAACCCCTGATCTAAAGATTTCGTCGGTTGTTCGACATCAACTCTTTTATTCACAGTCGACGGATTGTACTATAGTACCTTGGGAGTCATTGACATTAATGGTGATTTCCCTCGCACTTGTTAATGGTTACATCAATGACCGGTAATCAAGTGGTTTCTACTGTGTTCGACTTCAACACATGTAATCACATGGTTAGATTCGTACTTTGGGTGATGAGATTGAAGACCCTGGATATTATCATTATGATCCAGGTTGCGATGGAGTATGTATTATTTGCCACACATAGATCCACTGTGTATGTTTCATGGCTATGTTGTCTTGATTAAAAATTTGTCGCACAGATCCACAGTGTATTCAGGTGGCTGTGCTATGTTATGAAATGACTACATGGATCCACAGTGTATGATTGGTGGCCATGACTTTTGGGTATGATGTCATCAGTCTATGATCTGAGTATGGGAATGCCTACCTCAGAATTGATACATATGATTTTCTGCTGATGCTTGGATGTTTGCAGGTCTCTGATTATATGTGCTCTTGGTTCTTGACACACACATGCAGCTTACAAAGTCTATTGACTGTCACTGGTTCCACTCTTAGACTTTGGGGGGCATTCTGTTATCCAAATTTTTGGTCATCGAGATGATATTATGATCATGACATGATAATGGAAGATCAAACTCTTCATTAAGAACATTTTACTGAAGAAGGTTACACTTGTCATTTTCTCAAAATCATATTTTGAAAATAGTTCGCAGGCTGCATATATATTCTCCTGTGAGAATCCTTCATTCCCGCAGGCTGCATTCAGCTTGACTGCGAACCTCTCGCACTGTGATCAAGGCCAGGGTGCGAACTTGTTTTTAAATAAGGAAAATGAATAAGTTCTCGATCCTTCTAGAAGGAATCTTCTAGAAGGATGAGTTGGAGTTCGAATGGTTGGAAAAATACTGGCTTTCCAGATATCATGGGATTATTCCCTATCCAAGTAACTAATCAATCTTCTCCTATATATTGAGGGGATTGCCCATGGAAATTGTTAGAAGTTAGAAGAAGAAGCAAGCTAGCAAGAGATTGATTGGAGAACTTGTGCAAGACTGTATGAAGGATTGAAGCTACAGCAGTAAGAGACAATAACAAGGTCATCATATGTGTTTCAACTTTTTCATGCTTGAGCAAGTGTGTGTGTCAAAGCTAGGAGCCATCGAAAGGAGATCTACGACATCAAGGCTCAGGTTGTATATTTCTCTTTCAGTTAATGCTATACATGAATATGTCCCTTTCCCATAATGATGATGTTATCTTATTACATGATTCCTTGATCACATGTATAGACTAGGTATTGAATAGATTAATGCTTTTGCTGTGATTGGTTTGTTGTTGTTGTGATTGGACGACACAAGAGCATCGGAGCAGAGCGAGGAACAACAGAGATTAAAGGAGAGCGTTCATAAGGTATGTCCACCATCCATTTCTCTTAGTTCATTCAATAGCTAGATCTAGGGAAAGAGTAGTATTCTGTCACGTTTTGTTCCAGATCCAGGTGGATTTGGGGAGATTGGTCTGTGTCCGCACTCACGAATTTATCCTTAAACAATGTGCCAACTCATCAACTACTTGTCTCAACCATGTACCCTACATGTACCTCAACCATACACCAATATAACCATCAAAATTTCTCTAGATATACATCAAACTATCCATAACCAAATACCATAAAACATTACATCAAACCATGTGCCACAACCTCACTGTTATACAACCTCTATCTGTAACATACCTCAATCAAAATCCCTCATCAATTTCATCATCCAAATATGATTTGTAACTATGAAATAAACCTAGTGTATATGATCACATACCTGCAAACCTTCCTTGACTTTAACAACAAGAGACTAGCATTTTCATCAAACTTTACTTTAATCTCACATGACAACTTTTGGATTAGTCAAAAACCCTAACTTGAAGTAATCATAACTGTGTACCTGTAATGAATAAAGATATGAAAATATTACACAATGTTATTTAATTTCTTTAATGCAATTCCTCCATATTTCACTACTTGGAACCTCTCATAAAATGAGTTATAACAACAATGGCATACGTTGTTGAATTTTGGCTTATTCTAGAGAGCGAAGTTGTAGAGAATGCCCCACACAGAATATTTGTTTTATGGATCTAAAAATTGTACAAAGAATAATAAATACTATACTCTAACCAATACATGTGGTCTTACGGAATTTGGATCTGTTATGAAGAAGTTATGACATTTTTACCCGAAACACATGTTTTAGACTAGTTTTAGGACTAGCCACAAACCCTATTTTCCATGGCGTGTAACTACAAAAATAAAATGAACCACAAGCTGAAATTTTTATTAGAGATTCTTGGATATGTTTCCTCAACGACCTCCCAATTTTATGGTTTGAATCATTTTAGAAAAAAAGTTATTGCGAAAATGGTGATATGACCTGTAAATAACATACCTTAGAAAGCATCATCAAAATAATTTATCCTCCCTTGAATTTCGGCCTTCTTTACTTCACCTTCCATTTGAAATTTGGCTTATATATCCTTTGGTTACCTCAGTCACTTGTATATATTCAATATTCTCAAGTGTGATTAAAATGAGAGATCCTTGCCTCTTATTTATACTTTCATGTAGCTTCCTCAAGGGGTTACCTTTTAACCATCTTAACCCACTTTCCTTATTTTAGAGTTAACCCACTTCTAACCACTTGTCCACTAAGTAATTTCTCCATTAAATTTATTATTTAAACAATTTATTTTGTATCCACTTTGACTTATAGTACACAAATCACTTCACTTTATTATTTACCTTCTAAAATCTCTTAAACCACATTCCTTATTTTAGGGCTAACCCACTTCTAACCACTTGTCCACTTAGTAATTTATCCATTAACTTTATGATTTAAATAATTTATTTTGTATCCACTCTGAATTATAGTACACTCATCACTTCACTTTATTATTTAAATAATTTCTTCTTTGCAACCACTTTGACTACTTTGACCTTTTGGGGCTTCTATATGACTCATGGGGGTTCTCCAACTTCACATGGCCATAACTCTCTAACCGTGAGGATTTATGTGACGTTCCACATACCACCATAAATGGAATGACATGTATTATCCATCTAGAATCATCTTACCTTCAATTATATTAAAAATCATACCATTATACATCAAACAAACTTCGGTCCATTACCCAAACCTTTGTGCTACTAGAATTTGCTATCAGACTTTCTTCAAGGGTTGACATCAATCAAAACCAACCCAAATAATCAACAACCATAACCCTAGAATAGTTAGGCATGTCTACATGCACACCACGTTGCTTTTCCTTCTTTTTCTGCATGTTGCTTTCCTTCCTCCTAAGGCATGCGCTTCCAAAAATAGAGTTTCTCTTCTGAAATTAGGCCTGCGCCATAAATAAATATTTTCTCCCAAAGTAGGCCTATGCCAATAGGCCCCCAAAAATGACATGTGTCTTGTACCGATCCAATCAAGCAGTGTTTTCTCCCTGCACAACCTTCTGCAAATCATAAAACTTTCCTTCTAGTTCCTCCCATTTGGCTTTCGCTTGTACAACTTTCTCTGCGAGCTCCTCTACCCTCTACGGTATATTGTGTTCCTTAAGAGACTCTGCACTCTCTACATGAACCTATGCCATCCTTGTCTTCTCCTCCTCCAATTCAACAATTATTTTTGTTGATTTCTCGTGGATAGGTTCTTTTTATCCCTTAGCCCAAGGATAACTAAGGAGATTATGTCTTGAGGCCCACAGGTCCTAGACATGGAGTACCGAGAGAGAGTTCAACTTGAGCATGGCCTTGGAGGTCTCATCCTTTTGTTCTTCACTGCCTCCACATTTTTAGAAGTATAAACATCTATCAAATTAGCCTAGTGTTGTAGCAGAAATGGATCTTTCTCCATGAGTTAATGAGTCTGGGCATCATGGTATGTGTCACTCTAATTCTCAAAACAATTTGAATGTGTGCATTTAATTCCTTTTTCTTCTAATGTGTACTTGGACCTTATGCCTTTCCATTTGACCACACCTGGGGTGAATGACAAGTTTCCCTAGTAAGCTAGTTCCCATAGGGTTTGATTTTCCACTAGGGGGATTCATGAAAGGTCATCGTCTGTTCCTGCCATACTTATCACTTTTCATCTTTTTCAAGCTCAACCATCCCATTACACTGGTCTGGGCATTGGTTTGGAAAAATATCTAAGGGTTGTACCTTACCTTGGGGGAAGAAGGAGCTAAAGGCCCAGAGGTTAAAATTATTTGGAAAAGATAAAATCCAAAAGAATGAAACCTTGAGATGCTTCGCCCAGGGATCCCCGAGAAATCAATAAAAAGATTCTCAGCAAGAAACAGAGGGACCCATAAAAAATAATAAATCAAGACCTAGTTGGAGGATAGGGGGTCTCATCACAAGCCATCCTATTAGGTCCATGGGCATGTAGCGATATGACACTACCAACAACTGGTCACCATGCTAGGGCAGTGGATCTTGGTGACAAAACCAAGAGAAATGGGGTCCATCATGAGCCATCCTTCTCATTTCTGTGAAATACTTATGGATAACATTTCCACCAATGGACACCACACTAGGGAAGTGTCCCCTAACTAGCCTCTTGAAAGAAAAAGAAATAAGAATAAAATATAAAATACATGAATGGTATTGGAAACATGTGTATCCATGACAAGGTGCAACTCACCCTCTTCAGAGCCACCAACAGGTAAGCCATACATTTCCCTACTATCATTGCACCCATTTACAAGACATCCCTTTGCCACCTCATCTAATCACATGGCCTGGATTTGAATTCACCCAGGAACATCCCACATCCAATGAGCATTATCCCAATAGGATGTCCAAGTGTCTCCTCCAAACTTCACTTGTAGAATAGCATAATGTCTTTGAGCACTTGTCTGGGTAAAGAGGGTTTCATGCACATGTTTAGATAACTTGATGATTAGATGTGATTGACATTAATATGATCCATTCAAATTATGATCCTATGGAGGGCGTATTTGTTGATGTTGCAGGGCCACACTCGATGGGAAGGTACATATCAAGAGATGATTAGATCAGACCTCCATAGGGCTCAAATCCCACAAGATGGATGTTAAGACCCCATCCAGGGGTAGAGATAGATCAGGGGATTGCACCAGAGATAGAGGAGGGTGTTTCACCAGGGACAACCTAGTGGGTGTGGATCTAGGGGGGTTGTTCCCTTTTCACCATGATGTAGGCCTTGGAAGTCCCCTGACGTCACCTAGGTCACCCATAACATCACCCAACATTTTGGATGCTTTGGAGGCAGTTGTATGCCAAGTGGCATGTGTGGCAGGATCCTGAGGCCCAAGGAGGCCTAACATTTTTCTCCAGGAGGCCAACATTGCCCAAAAAGGGCCTACAATCTCCCCAAAAGGGCATGACTTCACCTTTACAACTTGTTTTAGGGTTTAATTATGACATTTAATGTAAAAACTAGATATTATGTATAACAGTCCATTTCAGCCTTTTTGACCTAATTCTGGTCATTGTAACTGTATAAATAAGGGGAAAATCACTCTTACTTTTCATCATATTTCACTCAAACGTAAGTGAGGACTGAAATTTGTGCCCTCCTTACAGTTTCTTGGATGAGATGTTAGGCGCACTTGTTGAGGAAGGCTAAATTTGGATTATTTTGGAAAGTTTCTTGGTGGATGTGTTCAACTAGGGTTATTCTTGATGAATTCTTGATGTATGTAAGTGATATTTTTTTAATTCTTTTTAATTGAATGGTTATATTTTTATTTATCTTTCATTTACATTTAAGATTTTGAAATTTCTTGATTAAACCCTAGGAATACTAGCACATGTTATTGTCCTAGCTTCAAAATCTTTCACTTACTAGATCTTGTCAAGAGGCCACTTTCCTTGAAGCATATGCTAAGGCCTTGCCATTGCAACAACTTAGTCTTACTTGCTTCACCTTATCCAATTTTGCTTCATCATTGAGTTAAAGAGGGAGGAAGGGTTACCTACACCTTAGTAGCTAGTTTCCCCTAAGGTTTGATAATTGTATCCTTGGGTTACCAACACTCCAAACTATCAATCTCTCTTGTCTTTGACTCCCATTATCATCATTTGTCTTCAACATTTGCTGGCGTATCATTGACTCCATTTTCCCTAAAGCACTAGTCTAAGTTCTCCTTTGAGTAATTGATCAAAACAACTATCAAAAACCTATTCTTTGAGCTTCCTCCTAACCATTTCTAACCCTAGAATAACCTAACCTACTAACAATATTGTTGTTGTTACTAAAGTAAGCTACAACCATTAATTACAGCATTAAAAGATTCTAAAAGAAGTTGAAAAGGCTGATTTATACATTGTCTTGTTTGCTTCTAACAAATGCTAGTATTATGATTTGAATGGTAAATGATTCTTGGCCATTTTTAAATCTATTGCAAGAAATTTAATGTGAAGTATTTCCTTATAGATATTCTTGTTATAATTTTCAGTTTACTTCATTATTATCAACCAATTGCTTTTATTGATAAAGTCTATGGTTTTATGAAGTTCTAACTAGCAAGTGTACTTGCAAATATATATAGTTTCTTATTTCTTTGTTCCGGGCAGGTACACTTTGACATATTATATTTTCATTGGTTATAAAACCAGACTTTTTGATCGGTGGTGACTTGTGAGAGGGGATCTTTATCTATCCACTTTGACTTTTCCTTCTCAAACCCCCAAGTCACAGGGGACGTCTCCCTTGGTCCTACCACCCTAAATAGAAAGAGACATCCTATTGAGGTGATAGTGATAGGATATTCTCTAGTTACACCAATTTTCTGTTGTTTAACCTTTCCTTTGATCAAAGTACAAATTGCGTGATAATATTTTGGCTGCGTTGTCGAGGAACACTAATTTAATATTTCTCAAACGACACTTTTTCGGTGAGCCTTTATCCAAATAAATTTTCTTACAAGCTTACGTGGTGACTCCAGTAAGGGTTATTCCCTTATTTCTTTGATAATTTCAAGAAAATTATCTGGTGACTCCACAAATGATGACCCATAGTGGGTGTCAGTACACACTCCCTTCTACTATTGCAATCCCTATTACCCATGAAAATCTTATTACCACTGTAATTCCTCCTAAATGGTCTCACAAAGAAATCTTTGTCTCTTTGGATTTAGCTAACACCCAAGGGGGATTACATGATCTACCCAAGAAGGTTGACTTCTGCATACCTAGGTTTTTGAGAGAAGGGGGATCCTATGGTAACTCACATTAGACCAAGTTTTTTGAAGGGTTTGATTTTCACCAATCCGAACAGGAACACCATGATGTCTTTATGAGGATCTTTGCAAGATTACTCACTGGGAGTGCTAGAAGCTGGATTAATGGTCTCCTGAATGGAAGCATCAAAACCCCTAAAGATATTGAACAAGTTTTCAAGGACAGCTGGTGTAAAAAATAAAATGTGGCCTCCTTTTACTCTCAATTCCTCGAAGTTTGCAAACAAACAGACAAAGACGTTAGGAATTCAATCATAGGTTCAATACTCTCATGAGAAAAATTCAGCCTGATTTTCTCCCAAATAGTGTTGTTCTCCAACATTAACTTGAATCCTTTGAAGGAACTTTACAATTTACCCTCAAGGATCGATTACCTACAACCCTAGAAGAAGCTCAAGATGCTTCCTGCCAGATTGAAGAGAATCTTATGTTCGGCGGTGCCATCTATTAGGTCATTGTTTTGAACAATGATGACATCTGGGAGATAAATAGAGAAAACATGGGAGGACTAGAGCATGACCTCCCAGAGATTCTAGAGGTAGAAAACAATATCTTCCATAGGAAATGGAGCATAGGTTTATCAAACATGAAAGATGCCTTAAATTTTTCAAAATAGCATGAACCCTCCGAGGATCTAAGTATATCTAAAAGAATCACTCATATATAAAGGTCATTATCACATCCAAAAGCCACTTTCTATAAGACCTCCTCAAACAATGAAATCTCATGCTCCAAGAGAACAAATTTTCTTGGACACTTTGAACCTACAAAATGTTGCAAGACTAGAAAATGATCATAAACTCTGGTCATGCAAGGAATCCTACTTTGAACTTTATCACCCAAAGGATACTCATGAGAAACCTAATTTGGTAGATTGCATATTCACCTTGTTCATGCTAGGTCAAACCCAAGAAAAACAAGACATAAGGAATCTTTGGATTGAATACTTTGTCCAAACAAATGAGAACTAAAGGGTAAATCTTGACAAGACCCAGGTGTATACTAGCAATCAACCCCAACATTTCCCAAAACTTGACAATAATAGAACCAACCTGAGCACTAGTATGGCCTATATCCTACAAAAGGTTAAAAGGATTTGTGAAATGTTGGAAATCCCTTCTTTGAAAAAACAAATCCCAGATGACCAACTATCATCTGAAGAAACTTCCACGCTATTACAAACTGGTCATTTTGAGAAAAATGAGAAAACCCCCTTTCAGGGACATAGTGACTACAACTCAGTAGATTCATGCTTATTTCAAGGTTGGCCTACCCTTCCCTCGACAGAAGAAGAAAATATTAGTAAGGGAAAGGGTGATTAGAATATTCCTAGCAATCACGAGAAAAGTATTGCGCTAGGTAATGACCAGGTGTTGCATTTGCACGAAACATACATAAGGGATAATGCTTTGGTGAGACCCCGCCCCATCATTCTAGAGCAAGAAAGAGATACAAATTGGGGTGATTATCCCGACGATGCATCTGACATCTATGAAAACTTGGATGATTATTCTTCTACACAATAAGATGACTATTTGATGAGGCTTAGAAGGAAAGGAGTTAGCTTCGTCAAATGGGAAGGGGATGATATCAGAACTAGTAAAACACATGAGCCAACCAAAGAAATTCTTCCTATATTTTCCCCTGATGATTTTCCTTTCACTTCAGAAGAAGACTTTGATCAAATACAATGGCCAAAGAAGGAAGAGTATCAACAACTCCTAGACAAATACCAGGACAAAGAAGTTGGGACTATCAAATTGTTAAAGAAAGAAGGAGATGACATGTTGATCCAACCATCTCAACAAGAAGTTTTCACAGTAGAATCCCACCCTCCTCCCTCTACACAGTACACCAAGGTTGTTCAAGAAACAACCAAGTTCAGAACTAGAGATTACAAATAGGGAGACATGGTATGGATGTGGGACACAAAGAAGGGAGAGCCTACTAATGTCAGGGTAAATGTACATTTTTGGCTTGGACCCTTCAGAGTTGGAAGAAATTCAGTCAATGATTCCTACTATTTGTCTACATTGGAAGGAAGAAGGTGCCCATTACCAATTAGTGGGAACCTCCTCAAACACCATCAAGGGGAAGAGACTTGACTTCATAGGTAAGTGCAGGTAAGTAGGTAGGAGTTTTTATTCATTGTATATACCATTTGCATTTCATGCTAGAGTATTTTGTATTTCCATTTGTACATATGCTTGTTTTCATTTTATGTACTATATATATGTGATTCGGGGGTGATATCACCACCCCAAATGATTACTAATAGTTTTATGTTGAGATCAAGCAGGTCACAAGTTATGCCAGAGATGTTGAGGTTCTCATGTTATCTACAGTGAGAATATCTCCCTGAGTTGGAGCCAGATGTTATCCCCTAGCCTAGGGATAACTACGGTGATTATGTCTTGAGGCCCATAGGTCCTTGACATAGAGTACCGAGAGCCAGATTGACTTGAGCATGGACCTGGAGGGCCCATCCTTTTCTTCTTCAATGCCTCCACTTTGTTAGCAATAGGAGCATACATCACATTGGCCTGGTCTTGCAGTAGAAATGGATCTCGCTCCATGGGGTAATGGGTCCAGGTATCATGGTATATTTCGTTCTGATTCTCAATTTTTTTTGAATATGTGCATTTAATTTGTTTTTCTTCTAATGTGTGCTTGGACCTTATGCCTTTCTTCTTGACCACACATGGGGTGAATGATAGGTTTCCCTAGTAAGCTGGTTCCCATAGGGTTTTATTTTCCACTTGGGGGAGTCATGAAATCTCATCGTTCTTTCCCACCATACTTACCAATTTTCATATTTTCCTGCTCAGCCATCCCATTACACTGGTCTGGGCATTGGGTTGGTCAAATATCTAAGGGTTGTACCTTACCTTGTGGGAAGAAGGGGATAAAGGCCCAGAGGGTAAAAGTAGTTGGAAAAAGATAAAATCCAAAAGAATTAAACCTAGAGATGCTTTTCCCAGAGATCCCTGAGAAAGCAATAAAAATCTTCTCAGTAATAAACAGAGGGACCCATAAAAATATTAAATCAAGACCTAGTTGGAGGATAGGGGGTCCCATCACGAGCCAACTTATTAGGTCCATGGGCATGTAGCAGTATGACACTACCAATAGATGGTCACCATGCCAAGGTAGTGGCTCTTGGTGACATAGCCAAGAGAAAGGGGATCTCATCACGAGCCAATCTTCTCATTTCCGTGAAATACTTGTGGGTAAAATTTCCACCACTGGTCACCACGCTAGGGCAGTGTCCCCTAACTAGCCTCTTGAAAGAAAAATAAATAAGAATAAAAGATAAAATGCATGAATGGGCTTGGAAACATTTGCATCCATGACAAGGTGCAACTCACCCTCTTTAGAGGCACCCACAAGTAAGCCATACATTTCCCTGCTATCACTGCACCCATTTCCCAAACATCCCTTTTCCACCTTATCCACTCACATGGATTGGATTTGACTTCATCCAGGAACATCCCAAATCTAATGAGAATTATCCCAATAGGATGTCCAAGCATCCCCTCCAAACTTGGCTTTTATAATAGCATAACGTCTTTGAGCACTTGTCCAGGTAAAAGGGGTTTCATGCACATGTTTAGATAACTTAGTGATTAGATGTGATTGACATTGCTATGATCCCTGTGACTTATGATCCCATGGAGGGAGTATTGTTTGATTTTGTAGGGCCACACCCAATGGAGAAGTACATATGGGGAGATGATTAGCTTAGACCTCCATAGGGCTCAAATCCCACCATATGGATGTTGAGACTCGAGCCAGGGGCAGAGATAGATCAGGGGATTGCACCAGAGTTAGAGGAGGATGTTTCACCAGGGATAGCCTGGCGGGCCTGGACCCAGGGGGGGTGTGCCATTTTCACCATGATGTAGGCCTTGGAAGGCCCATGAAATCACCCAGGTCACCCATGATGTCACCCAACATTTTGGATTCTTTGGAGGCAGTTGTGTGCCAAGTGGCATGTGTGGCAGGATCCTGAGGCCCAAGAAGGCCTAACATTTTTCTTCAAGAGGCAAACGTTTCCCAAAAAGGGACTAACATCACTCTAAAAGGGCATGATGTCACATTTACATCTTGTTTTAGGGTTTAATTATGGCATTTAATGTAAAAACTGGATATTATGTATAACAGGCCATGTCGGCCTTTTTGACCTAATTTTGGTCATTATAACTATATAAATAAGGGGAAATCACTCTTATTTTTAATCATATTTCATGCACACTTAAGTGAGGATTGAAATTTTCTCCCTCCTTAGGGTTTCTTGGCTGAAATTTAGGCACACTAGTTGAGAAAGGCTAAATTTGGATTATTTTGGCAAGTTTCTTGGTGGACGTGTTCAACTAGGGTTCTTCTTGATGAATTCTTGATGTATGTAAGTGATATTTCTGCAATTATTTTTAATTGAATGGTTATAGTTTTATTTATATTGCATTTACATTTAAGATTATGAAATTTCTTGATTAAACTCTAGGAAGACTAGCATGTGTTATTGTCCTAGCTTCAAAAGATTTCACCTACTTGATCTTGTCAAGAGGCCACTTTCCTTGAAGCATATGCTAAGGCCTTGCCATTGCAACACCTTAGTCTTACTTTCTTCACCTTAGCCGATTTTTCTTTATCATTGAGTGAAAGAGGGAGGAAATCTACTAAGGCCTAGGGTTACCTACACATTAGTAGTTAGTTTATCCTAGGGTTTGATAATTGGATCCTTGGGTTAACAACACTCCAAACTATAAATCTCTCTTTTCTTTGACTCCCATTATCATCATTTGTCTTCAACATTTTATGTCATATCATTGACTCCATTTTCCCTAAAGCACTAGTCTAAGTCCTCCTTTGAGTAATTGATCAAAAAAACTATCAAAGAACTAATATTTGAGCTTCCTCCTAACCATTTCTAACCCTAGAATAACCTAACCTACTAACAACATCGTTGTTGTTACTAAAGTAAGCTACAACCATTAATTGTAGCATTAAAAGCTTCTAAACACAGTTGAAAAGGTTGATTTATACATTGTCTTGTTTGCTTCTAACAAATGCTAGTATTATGATTTCAATGGTTAATGATTCTTAGCCATTTTTGAAGTTATTGAAAGACATTTAATGTGAAGTATTTCCTTATAGATATTGTTGTTATAATTTTCTGTTTACTTCATTATTATCAGCCAATTTCTTTTATTGAGAAAGTCTATGGTTTTATGAAGTGTTAACTAGCAAGTGTACTTGCATATATATATAGTTTCTTGTTGATTTGTTTTGGGCAGGTACACTTTGACATATTATATTTTCATTGGTTATAAAATTGGACTTTATGATCGGTGGTGACTTGTGAGAGGGGATCTTTATCTAGCCACTTTGACTTTTCCTTCTCAAACCCCTAGGTGACCGGGGATGTCTCCCTTGGTCCTACCACCATAAATAGAAAGATACATCCTATTGAGTGACAGTGATAGGATAGTCTCCAGTTACGCCAATTTTCTCTCCTTTAACCTTTTCTTTGATCAAAGTACAAATTGCGTGATAACAGTTCTAATTGGGCCTGCCTTGCTTGCTTGTTGATCTGCGTAGTCTTCAATTTTATCTGCAAGGTATTCATCTTCTGCGTGACTTTCAATCATTCTATGATACTCATGGCCTTCTTCCACTACTTTAATTCCTACATTGCAACGTTGATTTTATCTTCTTTCTAGTGCATCTATTGGACCCTCTCATCTTCCTCCAAAGTCTTCCATAAGTGTGCGGTCCTGTCAAAATGTTCTCTGACCTCTTTGGACTCTCTTTTGATTATTTGTATTTGTAGGGCTTCCTGTTGTTCCCTTGCATATGTGACTTCAGGAGGCGTTGTCTGTGTTAATTTTTCCTTGAGTTCCTCGATCTCTTTCTTGTACCCTTCAAGTATCTGCGCAATAATTTGAATATGTTCCTCAACATTTCTCACGGTTTCCTGCATGCTGTCCAAAATATTTGTGAAGACTTCCTTCATCTTTTTCTCAAGGTTATTTGTGCGTTGCTTCTCCTCATGTGTCTCTATCTTGACCTGTTGTACCACAATTTGTAGTGTTTTCTTGTCATCTCCGGTGACTTGCAATTCTATCACATCTTCCTTGGCTCGTGATTGCACTTCTTATGTGAAAATGACGTGCAACTTGTACAATGCCTTAGTTGGTATTTTAGCCAAGACCAACTCTACCTATGACAGGTATTTAAGTGGTGTTTTCACCATGGAATCCTTGAGCTACAACATATATATTGTAATGTGGAATTTAGGACTTGCTTGAGCTATGATTTGGATTGTTTATTCCTTGTTTTGTGCAGTTATATCGCCTGCCTCTGTCGATCACATAATTGGTTATGCTCCCCTCTCTTGTGCTTGTGTTGTTTGTATCCATTAAAGGACATTATTAATGTCAACCAATTCCTTCATGATCCTTTATAGTTGGTTCTCGACTTCCTCAGCTTCCTCATATTTCTCCACTGCGCAGTCCTGAACCCTCTCTGTGACTAAGTTAGCATCATCCTCAGTGATTGTGTATTATGGGATATCCTTGTGGTCCTTTTCCTTCTTTCACAGCCCACCTATATGTATGATCGACCATTTTGGTGGCCCTACATCTTGCAAAGTTGTTGTTGTCAGGGTTCCTTGTGCTATTTTGTCCCACCCTCCTTGTTCCTCCTACGCAAGGACATTATCCTTCTTTTATATCTTCCATTCATTATTTGGGGCTCTTCCCTTATTCTGTTGCGTTGTCTTAGGTCCAGGGTTATCTGCTGCATTGGTTTCTTTCCCATGGATTTTCCTCCTACATATGTCTTAGATGACCCTGCTTCAACTTCTTTCCCCTTGGGCATGTCATTGGTGATGACTGGGATTTTTCCTTTATTTCCCATTCAAACTCCTCTTCTTTGACATAGAATCGAAGTTGTAGCCATTATTTGTCTAGATTCCTATGCACCTAGATCCACATATTGTGTCACGTATCCTTGAAGTTCTGCGCGACCACCTCGGGAGTTATTCACCAGGTATTGGCTATATTCTCTTGCATATCGTTGAGATACCAAGAAAAAGTGATGGTGTTTCCACTTCTCTTCTTTGAATCAAAAGTGCTCCCCAACGATGTGTAACGTATTGTGCAACATCGTCTTACTCTATCATAGAAGTATGAATAGGTAGGTTATTTCCATCTGATTAGCGTTATCAACATGATGAGCCACGAATAGTGGAACTCGGTTCCCAAGTACTGTCCATCCTTGCAGACATCTAGGAACAAATTCAATAACTATGTGGCCAAGCTCAACATTGTATCTTTTTACACACTGTGTTTCAACTATGGCAACTCCTGTAAGGACCTCCTCCTTGCAACATTTTCAAAGGATTTTGCATGCCATCAACTTTGTTTCCATCGTGGTGGTTGTGTCACTGATTCTCTTTATGATAATGTCGCGTGAGCCCCTTTATGTTACACAATGTTTCTTCATTTCTTCCGTGAGTGCCTTTTCCTTGGTTTTGTCATCCATATACTATGTGACCTCTCCATTTGAGGGAAGTGCTATGATGAAATATATTAATTCGACATCAATGGACACTAGTTTTTCCATCCACAAAAATCCTCCATGGAGGATCACTAGTAACTTCTTCACGCAATTGTGCACATCTTTCCCCCTACCGAAGTGAGGAATGTCCAAAAAATGAAGTATCACTATATTTACTAGGCCTGCTACCCACTGCTTTGGCTACAACACTGGATCTCCCAATGGCCCTGTGCCCAGGCTTTCCATGTACACCTATTTTGGAAACTCCGGGAACTTGCTGGTGTCAGACACATTGTGTTCTGTGTTAGGTAGCTAGAGAGGTAGGGCTGCATACCTTACCATTTTGACATAACCCAACAAACTTGGTGTGGTCTGCACCCCATTTGGAATGTGTGGTAAAAATGTAGAGGCCTCAGGCTACTTGTGTGGGGACCGTGTGATGGGTTGTTTCCCCTTTATTTGTGTTGGCGCACTAGATGTCCCATCCTTTGTTTTCTTTCTTCCTATCCTGACTTTGGTTGCTTCATGATGTCTTCGAGTTGCACTTCCTTGTGTTGTGCAAACCCTACCATAGGTTGTGACCCTGGCCCATCAAATTATGTCCTTTCACTGTCAACGCCATTTGTTGGGTGGGTTGCTTTGACCCTGGGAGGTTGCTATAGGTTTCTTGTTGCTGATGGGTTTTTCCCCCCTACACTACCCTGTGAGTCGATGTCCATCCCGACCATCATCTGGGCATGTCCCTCTTCCTCTACTAGTGTGGCGCTCACTGGTTCATCCTGTGGTGAAGGAAGTGAGTCGACATCGATGATTCCCTATGGATGTGTAAAAATTGGTTCTTCCTCTATGGGTTCTTGTGGTGACTTGTGGTTGTTGTGTGTTTTCCATGTTGTTTGGCTAGGTGAGCCAATATTTGGAGGTTCTGTTATCACATGAAATTTGCTTGGGTCTTTTATTATCCCTTAGGTTTATTTTTTATCCTTTAGACTTTAGGTTTTCTTTATTTTTCTTTGTGTGATTTTCTTAGGTTAGTTTGAACAAATAAAGACTTGTTGTTTTGGCTCACGTTTGGCACACACATAGATTTTTAACCCTAGGTTCATTCTATGGTTTATGGTTTCGACTCACTTCTTGACTTGACATCAAGCATAACCCATCCCATGATCTTAATGAATTGACACATCACTCCATCCACTCATAGTCTTTATCCTTGCCATGCTGTCCCTATGTCCGATAAAGGGGGGTCAAACCAAATTTTTGAAAAAGGCATTGCCAACTCACTAGGAGTTTCCGTAGCACACCTTTGTCCTTTGATCTTTGCCATAATTTTTCATAATCAGCTGAGGTCATGATTTCTATAGTATTTAGAACCCTTGTTCGTTAAAAGAGAATATTAATATCTGGTCATTTATGAAGGTTTTTGACCATTTAAGAATTTGAATTTTCTCTCAAGCTCGGTGCTGCTAAAATCACTAGTTCAGACTAGTGGCAGACTGCACTATAGAATCAACTGTCAAAGCTAAATTGGAGGTTGAGGTGGATGTAGTGGTTTCCTAACTTATTGCAGATCCTCCATTATCAGTCAAAATATCCAGGTATTTTGTGAGTCCTCTTAAATTGCATGGAAAATTCTTGATATACCCCTACCTCATCTTTTCGTAGCGCTTGACGCTGTAGACTACTTATTCTCTTATCCATTTGCATCTGTAGATTTTTTCCCATAGACATCATAGCCATTTTCCACCTAAATTTCACCTATTTTATAGGCCAATCCATTTTGCTTCTGAATCTTGAGTACTCGTTCAGTCACTTGGCCCTTGTGTGCACACTACACTACAGAAAGTCGCTGCTAAAACTATGCTACATATCCCCTGTTTCATGCATTGTGTTTTTACTTGGATTGGTCAGTGCTATCTTTTGTATTCAAAGACCCATACACTATCCTCTTATTTTCTTGGTATCATCATCCATTCATCTTAATATCTTTTGGTAGTGATTGGAAGAAGTCCCTACCTTTCCAAAAATTTGATGACCATGATGTGGTGATATAAAACTGAACAGTGCATCCCTGCCTTCCTTAACTCAGATTTTCTTTCTCTCATTTTTAAAGAAAGGCCATGAAACTAGTATATTGTTAATTCAAGGTGAGTTGGAGGAAACTACTTGAGAGAGAGAAACCATTAGCCACTATCATTTCTCACTGATCCATGCCTTTGTTTGTTTCCTTTACCCCTCACTAGACCACAACCTTTGATACCTTGTTTATATCCATGGAGACACCTCAAAAGAAGAAATATCACAAGGGAGGGAGTGTGGTCAGGACTGAACCTTCTGACATGCACCTGTTTTATGTTGAGCCAATGGTCAGGGAGGGTTTTCAAAGGGTTTTCAGAGGGGACACTGTGAAGTAGAAAGGCAATTTGCATTACATTTTGATGGCATTACGACTAAGGTGGGAATGTTACACCTCAAAATTACTCACTTTGATAGTGTCACAAGTGTCGTCATTACAAGTGTTGTAAGTGTCGCATCTTGTCCACAAGTGTCACATCTTGACTACAAGTGTTTCAAGTGTCATACGCATCATACTTCCATCTTTCCCATGTCGTGCCTCTAACGACATCACAAAGACACTTAAGACACCTCAAAGGTTAGTTTGGAAGAAGAGAAATCACTTGACAGGAAGTACAAGCCTTTTGACATTGGAAAAAACACTCAAAAACTAAATTTTGGAGAGGAGCGCTCCCCTACCCACTGTCAGGGAGTGTTGGTAGTCCATGAGCCTCTTTGGGGGAGTGCTTGAGCACCCTGTGCACCCTTTCGGGGGAGTGCTACCCTTTTTTTAGCAAAATTCTGGGTTTGTTGAGGCAAATAAGGGAAGAATCCCTCAATTCCTAAAGGTAGAAGGATTCGAATAGATGGTCAAGGCATGATCTTAGGGGAGATCCTCAACTAAAGGAGAGGAATCCTCAACTCATCCCAAATATATCTCAAGTGGTTGGACCTCTTCAAAGTTATATAAGCAGGCCTTCTCATGGTGAAAGGCACATGGAAAAGATTGGAGATGTGAAACTTATGATCTCATGAATGAGATGTCATCAAAGAAATCAGTGGAGATTGATTAAGCAAAGGGGTTGGACAAGGAGAACTGGAAGAGGTTGTTGCACCTTCATTCAAAGGATTGTAAGTAATTTTACTTGTTCTCATTAAATAATCAATCCTTGGCCTTTTTCTTTCAAACTTGTTCTTGTTCCGTATGAGTTTGTCTACAGTAGATGGATCTATGATTGAACTAATCTCAGTAGAGTAGGAAGTCCATTGTATCTTTGTTTGTCTTACAGGATCTATCAGGGAGCTCATGATCAAAGCTCAGCTAGGACTTTGGAAGGACAAATCTCGCTAATAAGGTACATATATTTCTCCTTCTCTTTCATTCATTAGCTTGATAGGATCTAAAAGGAAGTCAGTGTCCATGTTAAGCAATTTTCTGTCTTAGTCTTAAGAGTCTAGAGACCAAGAGGGAATCCACTTGTCCAAAGGGGGATTCACCTACAACAGGGAAACCTTGAGTTTGAGGTATATGAAGCCTCTATTGCAGAAACCACTAGGATTCCTAATACTAGTGAGAGGTGGTTTAAATCCATTATCCTAAATGTTTCCTTCTCCAAGGAATTCCTCAACCCAGACTATTAGACAGACAATTTGTCCAAGGGAGTGCCTAGAATCCACCTAGTTGAAGGTTTTGATAAAATGTTGAATATCATCTAGAGATACTTCACATGTGAGGGGAGTTTCAACATGTTATACCAGTACAATATAAGGCTCTTGCTACATTTTACTAGTAAATATGTAATGAATATCCCTTTCTACCTTTCAAGGAGCATGAGGAAGATGTCTGATACTGTCCAAGCCAAGTCCAAGGCTGTGGACACTAGTGTATTCACTCTATATTGATCAGGATGGTGGTGATAGAAGATTTGAAGAAGAGGAACATTCCTTGAGAATAGTTCATCGTCTCTGCCCACATGCAGCTGGATATAGCCTCTATTCCTCAATCTAAGATGCAGAGCCCTTTTCCATCTACTAGTGTTTCTTCAGCAGGAGTAAGTAGGAAAAGAAAAATAAAAGCCACTACTCAAGACAAAGAATTCATAAAGGAAACTGAAGAAGAAGAGAGGGGGGTTCATCACTCTCCACATAGATATTTTTCACCTCCTCCTGCACCTGAATTGGAAGAAGTACCTTCATCCACCAAAGTCACAGCCAAGAGGGGAAGGAAATTTCATTTCTCTTCACCTGCTCCAATAGCTAAGATCAAAATCAGGAAACCTTCTACTATATCATCAACCCTCAAGGAAGTTGTTGAAGCAAAAGTCCTACCCAAGATTTCAGTTCCAAGGAAAGAGAAAGATAAGGGTAAAATCATTGAGAAGCCTATTGAGGTGATAGACAGAGACCAAGTGCAACAGAAAGATAAAGATAAATCCATTGAGAAACCTGTTGAGGTTATCAACATCAACACTCCACCTAGTAATCACACTTTCAAAAGATTGATAAGACAACTCATGGAGGCTAGGAAGGAGGTTTGTCATTTGAAAGAAAAAATTTTGAATGAGAGAATTAATATGAAGGATCTCATGGATATGTATAGTAACACCCTTGATCTAGAAAAAATTTCAGCAAGAAGAGCCCTGCCTCTCCATAAGCAACTTAATAACCTCTACAGGAAAAATAGAGGCTTTCAGTATCAAAATATAAAGCTCAAGGAATAATTGCAACATTTCAAGGATGAATTGGCCCAGAGGATCTTAAATATTTTGGTACAAGATGCAATTGAAAGAGATGAACTAGTAGTCAAGAAGAATACACCTACAGTCAAGAAGAGTATCCCTGCAAAGGAAAAACATGATGCCATGATAGAGGGAAGATCTCCTACAACAAGGAGGAGTTCTAGGTTGATGAAGTAGTTGGGGGATATAAGATCCATTTTTGTGGGGGATCTTTTTTTGAAAGTGAAAGGTGATCAAGGACAGTGTAATTTTTCCACCTATACATGCATCTACAAGCTTCTAATCCATCAGCTATGTTTTTTGTGTTTTTTGAAGGATTGGTCTCATCACATAAAAAAAACATAGACATTTCGTAGCGCCATGGCGCTACAGAATTTTCTATATAGTATGTTCTACAAAACTGTGTTACCTAGAATGCTACGAAATCTCCTAGCTGAACTACACAGTGGTGCTACCAATTCTACAGGACTGTGTCAGGAATGGTGCTACTGAATATGCAGAAATGTGTTAGTAATGGTGCTACCAAATCTGCAGAGTTGTTTTTATGGATGGCGCTACCAAATTTGCAGAGCTACATGGGATTAGCACTACGAAATCTATAGACCTGTTTTGGAGGAGGTGTTATAAAATCTGTAGAGTTGTCTGCAAAGGGCACTACAGAATTAGCTACCCAATCCGCTACTGAATGGTGCTATGAACTGGCCCTTGCAGCCAAGGGATTTGAATTCATGAATCCTTTGGATGGTTGATGATGTGGAGAGAAGCGAGGATCACATGTGGCAACATGAAGGAAGCATACAACCCATGGAGGGAACTTGGTGATGAAAAGGAATGCGCCTAAAGGGATACATGTCATTTAATTCGTGTTAGAGTGGTTGCCAACATGGTTCCTAATTTGTAGAAGTTTGTTAAGAGTTGTTAGCACAAGTATTAGAATGGTATTTGTTTTAGAGAATCCTAAGGGAGGGAGATCAACTCTCACCTCTAGTTTTTTCCTTTCCTTTTTAGTTATGAATACATATTCTAAATGATTATTCAGGTTCGAATGGTTGATCTAGGCTCCCTTATTGTAATATTTTTGACTAAGTAGACTATTCTCTGGTTATGTATTGGACTTGAGAATTTTTTATTAATAGAAATCAATTTCTCTTTATATCATATTGTTGCCTCTTATGCTGAAGTACTCATGATTATATGATCCATATGATATTGTTATGGTTTTTTTATGATGAATGTTTGATTATAATACTTCTATGATGTTCTTCCGTGTTCTTTAAATTTGAATTCAAGAATTTCTTGTGTTTGAGTTTTTTCTTCTTGGGTTGCTTGAAAAACTAATGTCAATAGCATATCATTACAACTCCCTCACTATGTATTCCTCCTATTAACTTTTACTCCCATTCACTGAATGAAGCTAATCAAGACCTCATTTGCTCAAGAATGCTAGCCCAGATTTCTGAGTTAAAACATTATTATTCCGAGTCTTGTCCATTTGACCTTTAATCACTCATTTACATTTACACATACTTTGATGGGTACTGGGCTTATCCTCTTTGTAATATGAGGGTGATTCTTAGTGCTAACAGGTTCCATCCTAGGTAATTATTCCTTCTCTAGTTGAAATTCGACTGCTAAGATCCTCAAACTCTCTTGTTCACCACCTGTCTTCATGCTCCTTAGCTCCACGGATATGTAAATTCACAATGAGTGTTTTTTAGGTGTCATAAATGCCCTAAATATTCTCGAAGATGCTTCTTTGATGGTCATAAATTTTTTAAAGCTTCTTGATCATGCTTCATTAAGTTTCATAAATGCTTGGTTCATGCCTTTTTACCCTGATGACTAGTTTTTTCTTTTTCGACTGTTGCCTTGTTTTCTGGTGCACTGTAACTTTTTCGGTGCATTGCACGTTTCTGTTGTGACTTTTCTGCTAGCACGCTATGTTTTCTTACTGTCATTCATATGTTGCGCACAATAAATTTTTCTTCTTGTCACATTGATTTCACTATTTGTTGCACACGCCATTTCACAATGTTTTGTATTTTCCTTCTTTTTCTATTTTTGTCTTCCTTTTTCTCCCTTTTCTCCTTTTTATTTCTTTTTATCATTTTTCTTTCCTAATATCTATATAGTACACTATATACATGGTTTTCTTACTGCGTTGTAACTTTTAAGAGTTAGTAGATTGATTGTCTCTGTACAGTTTCAATTGACTACCATTCACCATTCCTTTTAGTTCTGTTCCTCCCAAGTCCTTTGGCTACACAGATCCTCCATCTGTATCATTCTTTAATTCATATGTCCCTATCCAATGCATTATGAACTTACCAGGTGTTACACACCAAAATTCCTCACTTCAATAATGTCACATTCTCATTGTCGCAAGTGTTGCAATTTTGTCACAAGTTTCGTAAATGTCGCATTTTCGTTCTTCTTATGTCGCATTGTGAATGAAACCATGGAAACACTTGATACATCCTCTAGAACATGTTGGAAGGAGAAACCACATCATTTTACAAGACTAAACAAAGTATTTTTCCTTGAGAATTGGTCATATTGATGATTTTTTGGAAAATCAACGCTCCCTTACTTATATGTAGGGAGCACTAGCGACCTCTGCCCATCTAGCAAGGAGCGTTGCAACGCTATTTTTCTCATTTTGAAAGAGCATTGATTGGTTGATAAAATCATGGGAAGAAATCCCCCTTTTCTCTAAGGACATCTAGAGATGAATCGAGTTGGTTTGGCTCAAATATAAGCTTTAGGTTGCATCTAAGGGATATGCCAAAATTGATGGAATCAAATCCTCAAATTAACCCAAATATAACCAAGGTGGTTGAGCCTCTCAAAGCCTATAAAGAGAGGCATTCTCATGGTGAGCAAGGAGGAAAAATACGAGCAAAAGTATTGTCATTCTGATCCTGGATCTTTTGAGCAAGGGGTTGGACAAGGAGGACTTGGAGAGGTTGTTGCAACTGCATCTACAGATTGCAAGTGTCTTTTTTAATGTTCTCATTAATATATGCTTGGCCTATTCCCTTCAAGTTTGTGTATTATTTCATATGCTTGTCTATTATGGATGAATTTTGGTTTAAACTAATCTTGGTAGAGTAGGAAGTCTTTGTTTTCTTCGCTATCCATTGCATTCCAGGTATCGTGTCATGATAAGGAGCTTGGAGATCAAGTTCATATTGGATTAAGCAAGGATAAGCTTCGAAACAAGGTACATCATACTTTATTCCTCTCACTCTCTTTTGATTAGCTTAACTATATTTAAAGGGATGTTAGTGTCCATTTTCATCTTTTTTTCTTTGTAGTAGGGGTCTAGAATCCAAGAGGATATCCACCTATCCATGGGGGAATTTTCCTATAACATAAATTGGCAACTCCACTGGGGAAGATCAACTTTCATTTTTGGTTTCTTTCCTTGGGTTTGAAATATGCGATAACATTTGTTTGATGGTTGTTTGTAGCTTCTACCAGGTTCTCCAACTCCATACCCTTGCTTCAAAAAATATATAAAGCATTTCAGTCATCATCTTTCATCTTATGAATTCACACTTTGGGGGTCAATCTATTACATGTAAAAATTCCTCACTTTGATAATGTCGCATTCTCATTATCGCAAGTGTCGCAAGTGTCACACTTTTGTCACAAGTGTTGTAAATGTCGCATTTTTTGTTCTACATATGTTGCATTGTGAATGACACCATGGAAACACTATTGGAAGCCCTACATGTTTTCTCTATTTGAACGATAAACGACACTTTCTGTAGCTGCCTTCACCTCATATTATCATTTGGGATGATTACTCGGTTATAAAATATGTTTGATAAATCTTTTAAAAAAATTACGTTTTCATGCTTGATTCATGACTGAAAGCATGAATCAAGCATGAAAACTTAGTTTCGTATTATATCCCTATTCAAAGAATTCTTTTAAAGGGTCATATTGCTTGCATCTACTCTATATTTAATACTTGAATGATTTTCCTTTGAGTGTTTTGAATATTTATATGATACCTTAGTTGAGTAGCATTTGAATTATACACATGTTTATTTGAACCCTTTGCAAATCAACTATAGTCATTGCTAGACATGGGGATTAATGCACAGGTATCGTATCATGTACTTGATCTTTTGCTGGCAGAGTGAATTGATAAGTTTATCTTTATGAGCTGAGGGTTTTATCATGCCCTGTACGCGAGGTTTTCATTACCAGGAGCGCCCAAACTTCATGACCAAAAACTTGATGTTTATACCATGATTGTGTAGGGGTTTTTCTGGGTTTCTTTCCATTTTATTCACTCATGTTTGTTTCTCCTACTCCTGCCATCAAAATGCAGAGCTATCTTGAGTCTCCCCCATTGCAGTCTGGTCATAGTTTTAATGACTCCTATTTTCTGAATAGAGCCGAATGGCTCTCAAGCATTGTTTTCTCATGATGATGCAGTCGAGGATTTGAAAGGCTAGGGCTTGGAAACTTTCATCAAGAGGTTCGAAGGGTATAAACTTCACGTGGCCAAGGAATTTTCACAAAATTTTGATGGGTATAGGGAGAAATTTGGAGATATTCAGTTGGAGGTGACTGAGGAGTTCATGAGAGAAGCCACCGGGCTTCCATCCATCGGTCAGAAGTGGTTCCAGAACTCAAAAATTGAAGAAGTGCCCTGGAGCCTCTTCGTGACCTCTAGAAAGATCAATGGCTATGAAAAAAGTATTCACGTTTCTTTGCTTAAGGTTAGATGACATAGTCTCTTGTCATTCCTTAAACAATTTGTGACCTGTGAGGGTCGTTATGGTCTAGTGTTTCTCTATCATCTACGGTTTCTTATGCACTTCATAGGTTTCCATTTGAATGTGCCTTTCTATTTGCTCAGAAGCTTATACAAGATTTCTAAGAGGTATAAAAAATAGAGCCTCGACTCTAGTTTGTTTCACCATAGCCTAATCAAGATTCTGGTAACACACCATTTGAAAACCATAGGCGACTGTTGGGATGGATTTTTAGTGAGAAATGGTTTTGTTTCTACTATCGGCCCTAATTCGGATGAATTGTTAGTAAAACAACACTTTGTCAGTCCAAACAATAAGCTAGCCACAAAAAACCTAAACGAAGTAATGCCTAGTCAATTCCCACATGAATAATAGGCTGTAGAGTGTGAGTGGAGTGAACTTCTTGTGCATAATTTGGATAATGGCCATAATGCCAATATAAAACCCTATGTCGACAAGTCTCACAAGAAGTCAAAATAGAAGCACACAACGTTATGGTTCCGAAATAAGAGAGTTGGTCGGATCATTTCTAGAATTTTAAGGAATCAATCTAAGCCTCATTTGAGCTCAATTGACCCAATCGAGATCAATGAGGTCTCAGATCCCGAAATTGAAATTTTCCTCGCAGAAGAAGATCCTGATTGTCATAAATCAGATCCTAATCAACCATACGAATTTGTTTATAATCTTCCACTGTGTCTCAAGGATAAAGGTGAGTTCACTGGTATTAGGCTTGGTCCAAGGAACATAATAGGTAGTATTGATGCATCCAATATTGACTGTATGCTCCATCAATAGATCGTCTCTCCTCCTCATTGTGAAGTCTTCTTGCATTTGATTGAACGATACTATATTGATATTCCTGTTCTCCAAGATCAAATTAAAAAACTCACAAATCACAATGAATTACTCATAAAAGAAAATCATGAACTCAGAGCAAACAAATAGAGACAGGCTAAACATCTTAGGAAGACATGCAACATTGTGATAAAGAATGCAGACAATGTGAATGCCATAATCAATTCTGAGCTATCTTGATCCATGTTTATTCATTGGTTTGAATGGTAAAACGATTTTTTCCCTCTTATTACAGTCATGTTATTTTTGGAATCAAATTGGTTAAACTTAGATTTCTTTTACCAATATAAGACTGGCTACAAAATCTCTCGATTATGTAGCCAAGTCATTTTTATATGAAAATTAGTAATTAACTGTTAATAAATTATCTAACATTGTTCCTATTTTGTTTTTAGGGCATGATGTATATTGATGCTGATTTTATGAGGTGGAACATGTTCGATTTAGATAATCAAGTATCTCTTTTCTGTTTATTTTGTAAAAAAAATTATTAATTTTGAAGATACAATTTGATTATGAGTGGCTGAAGGCCCTCCATTTTTGTAATGTTGTGATCTCATGGATCTGATCCTATCCTAAAAGATAGGAAGATGATATTTAAAAAAGACTCTTTAAATACTCTGCATTTTGTAAATGAAAGGCATCTTGTCCTGAAACTAAATATGGACGAATGACTTACAAGACTTAATGGAACATTGTACAACATTTTGGATTTAGTCCTTTGTGAATGGTGTTTCATTAATGTTTTGTTTTATTTAATATTGATATATTAATATGTTGTGTAGCTTTAGACTCATTGATATGTTATGTTTCAAGATATCCATGTTATAAATATCGTTCATGATTTACTGTTCCAGATATTGACACCGTGATCATATTTTCAATTTGAATATCATGATTTCTCTTTGATGTTTAGTTGAACCATGAGATGAATGTATCACACATAGATTTCTCTGAACGTAATCATTTTTTGTCATAAGATCACAGAATCAATATGTGTTCCCTTTTGCGTTCATAAATCCTGGCTGCCAATACATTATGTGAATTTATTCAGAAAAGTTTTAGTATAAGTCTATTGCAGATTTATCTTGTAGGTGTGGAAGCTAGATGTTCTTGATTCATACGAAGGCATGGACACATTTAATGAACTAATATCAGGTTAGCTACTTTGTTTCTAATTTTTGTCATCTTATGTTCTAGTGAAACAAGAAAGTTTATATCAACTTTGACTATCTGCACATCTGTGTTTCATAACTTAGTTAATTCAAGTTTTGTTATATTTATAATTAGAAAATAAAAAATATTCAAATGTGCTTTAATTATCTACTTCTGTAAAAAAAATATTTTTACATTGATTTCGTAAGTTTCCAGTAAAACTTGCAACTTGTAAATTCTATTCATAAGCAACATTTTTATTGTTTTCCTCTTTTGCTCAAATACATTTATACATATAATTATATTAGAGTTTATGTATATACTATTATTTAACATTAATTAGTTATTCCTTTTCTTTATCATAGGATCTTAGATTACCTAACAGAGCCATTAAACCCATCAGAACATGTTATACCAAACAACTTGGGTTACTTGGACAACCCCGAACTGGATTTGTTCTTCCAAGTTGATGGCCATTCAATTTCTCCCGTCAAAAAACACTTGAAACATCCTCTAGAACATGTTGGAAGGAGAAACCACATCATTTGACAAGACGAAACAAATTATTTTTCCTTGATAATTGGTCATCTTGACAATTTTTTGGAAAATCAATGCTCCCCTACTTATATGCAGGGAGCGCTAGCACCCTCTATCCATATAGCAAGGAGCGTTGCAATGCTTTGTTGCCCATTCTAAAGGAGCATCGATTGGTTGAGAAAATCATAGGAATAAATCCCCCTTTTCACTAAGGACAACTAGAGATGACTCGTGTTGGTTTGGCTTGAATCTAAGCTTTACGCTGCATCTAAGGGAGATGCCACAACCAAAAGGAACCCCCCTAAAAAATATATATATATATATATATTGGATATTGTTACTCTTGAAATAATTTTGGACATAAGGTAGTACACTACAAATCTTATGGACAATACAAGCATAGAAATTTCCAAATATATAAGAAAAATAAGTACAATACAAAGAAGAGAAACTATAATTCATTTTCTCCTTTTCAAAACTTCAATATTGAATGCCAAAAATGAAACAATATGGCCATAAAAAAGATAATGTAGATTACCAATGAAATCCTTGAAGATAGGAAACCCTAACGAATAGAATAAGAAGATATGGAAAATAAAATATGAAGTACAAAGAAAGAAAGAAGATGAATATATTGCACCTGAAATTGATGAAGTTAATAGTAGGAGAATGGTGGGTAAAACTTCTAATAAAAAATATAACAATCAAATATTTGCATATAAAATGAATCAATCTCAAGAAAGGAGATTTCCTAAATAATAATATGACACAATTGTAGTTCTTGATGATGTCTTGCAAATCAATAGTCCACTAGCCAATGAAAGAAAAATAGAAAAAGAAAATTCTAAAGAAGAAGATGAAGAAGTTTTTGTTACAAAATATAGTGATGATGATGATGAATCTTCAATAGTATACCAACCTGAATAATTGAGTGATGATGATCCCATAAGTTTTCCAATGCTATTTAATGATCTACTGAAAGTCCTCAAAAATTATAAACAAAGAAAGGAAGGAGAAATTAGAGAAGACTTAAAATTTTTCCCGTTGATACCCCTATGAGTATTGAAGCACAGAAAAATGAAGAGGCTCTTGGATTACAAATGAATGAATATACAAGTAGCATCATTAAAAGAAGAATGGTTTGATGGTATATATCTCTGCAGGATCTGACATGGTTTTTTGCAGGTCTTCATCTGCCCAGGAACAGTGTCGGTTATGTATTCTCTCTGTTAGCTCATGAAATGTTCCATTTCAGTTTGCTATCAATTTTTTCGAGTCTTAATTTTTGTCATGTTTTCTTGGGATTAGGTGTTAAGAATAAGTCATGATTTAAAAGAAAAACATAAGTTTGGTTTCTTCCAAATAATCTCTCATTATGACCAAAGTCCCAAGTGAGTTATGCTAAGAAGTTTCATGTCATGTTATCATGAATTTTTGTCATGTAAAGTTTAGGAAAGGAGTGTGTCCACTTGATTTTCCTTTGGCACTGTGAATTGGCTCAAGGTGCTATAGAATCACCTAACCAGACACAAAAAAGGAACTACAGAATCTACAGAGTCGTTTTATAGGAGGACGCTACGGAATTTCCTATAGCGGTTATTGTTACAAATTTGATCATAAAACTAAAATGGTGATGTGGGTTTCTCTGAAATGTTTTGTGGAGTAAGAGGATATATGTGTTAAATTTCTGACCAAATTTCATCCTGACGTAATTTGGCATTTGAGAGAAATAATTAAAACACTAGTGCACTACGAAATGTGCTGCAAATTCTTTGTTTTGCATAGTTGTTGGATTTTCACCTTGTTGGGAGACTGCCACCTGTCAAGGAGGATTCAAATGATTTCTCGTGGATCAATTAGATGTCAAGGGACACCTGAACCTAATTTTTAGCTCCATTAAAGACCTCATGCAGTGAGTTGGAAATGATTCATTGATGACTTCCAACAATTTCCCAAAAATTAGTAGTTTGTTGGATTTTTGTCTCTTTGACTGTTGCCACCTATCTCCAAGGCCTAGAATCCAATGACGGTGATGGGATTCGACCTCCTAAGGTTATTTGGATGTTAATTTATATTTAACTAAGGAGGGAGCTTTTTGATAAGAGTTAGAATGAACTAAGAGAGGGATTCAATCTTGAATACTTGAGAAGGCTTGTAAAGCTTGAAGACTCATCAGACTATATTTCTAGATTTTTTACTCTTCAGTGAATATAGATCATATTTTCTTTATTCATATCTAATTTCTATGTATTTTTTCCATTGGTGAATGATTCAAATTGTTCTCATTTCATTTAATTATTGAGAGAAGACTATATTTCCTTGCATTAATGATAAGTCTGCAAATGTACCTTTTCATTGTTATAACTTTATCTTCATGTATACCTGATGTATGTATGATTTTACAGTTTGTAGCACTTCTCCATATTCATTTAAACCTATTTAGTATCTGATTGAGTTCATGTGAATCCAATTCTCATAGAATACATTCCTAATTGTATCATGAATGCAAGTGTTAACAATCCTTAGATTGATCCATCATTGAGAGTTCTACTCCTTAAAAATCAGATTTGTATGTTACCAAGCTCACCCTACATACAACCTAAGGTGAACTCTTAAAGAGCTAAAATTTTGGCACCGATGTCGAGGAGTGAAGTATGAATAAAGCTTCCTTGGGAGATGACATAGTTCCATATTTTGATGATAGACAAAGGCAAGGCATTGTATTGGTTGTAACTTTCTATCTAGTGACTCCATGAAGAATAAATCTAGTCTTGACTCCACAATCTTAAAATGTCAAAGGCATTTGTTGTTGTTTTGGCTAGGAGGTTTGCACCTCTTAACTTTTCTTCAGTTCCTGGTTCACACATCTAGTACCTCATATGTTAGAATGGGGATATTTTTTGCCTATCTTCAGAGAGAGGAAGGAGGATAATCCAACTGATCACCCCATCAAGTTTCATGAGTGCATGGATCAATTAGATATACATCATGAGGATGCCCGTATGAAGATATTCATGCACTCATTGGATGGTGATGCACGTCAATGGTATTTCTCATTACCTCCTTCCAATATTTCATCCTTGAAGGATTTCGACACAGTATTCAAGAAACATTGTAAAAGGTATTTTTCAGATGAGTTTTTATTTGAAGATTTTTGTGAGAAATAGGAATTGCATGATGAGATTGGAGATATAGATAGAGAAGAAATTTCCCCTCACAATATTCATCAATTTTCTAATTCTCTTCAAGATGATATGTTTTCCCACAAACATGAAATAGAAATGAATAATCAAGAGGCTTAAATTTCTCCTGCTGCCATTATTTTTTATTGTTATAAATCTGAAGATTTGATTGCTATAGCTATAAAACATGAGGATCAACTGTCTTTTGGTCAAATAGAACTTGAAATCAATGAAGACATCGCACAACTTTCAGATTTGCAGATAGAAGGAATTTGCAACAATCATGAGGAACTGAATTTGCAGAGACCATTTATTTTCAAGCTAGAAAAACAAGAAGACTGTAAGTATGATTCAGATTTGAGACACCATTTGACTGTCTTTCCAGATCTTGCTATGGATCGGGATATATATCATACTGGTGTTCATTTTCCAAATCATTTTGAGCATGAAATAGAGAATGATTTTATAGATAACTACATTATTAAAGCTGATCATAATCAGAATATTTTAAATCATGTTATACAATCATCATATGATCATTTTTATGAAGAGGAAACTGTCATCTATGATGATCAAGAATTTCTCTTGAAAGATCAAGTAGGTCATCTATTTTTTAGAAAAGGGGAATGCATACATGAGAAGTCATTTTTTCTGAATCAGTATGATTGTGATCTCAGTTTTGAAGATCCAGTGGCAACCTTACTGGAGTCTTATCTTTCAGATTCTCTAAATTTTTCCAATTTTATCATATCACTAGCACTTGCGGGTGAGAATGATTTCTTGAAGGAGTTTTTATGGCTATGTTTATGTTTCTTTTATTATATTCTTATCAGTGGAAGAAAGGGGATTCTTTCAGTCATGAAGTTACTTGTATGGTTATGTAACATCCCCGACCTTCCAAAGACCGGGAAATGCTACCAACACAACCTTAAATTAGCTCTGATACCATTTTGTAACATCCCCAACCATCAACAGGCCTGGGCAATGCCACTACTTAGCTCTGACTCAGTTGTGATACCAAACTATAGCATCCTCGTCCCTCCACAGAGACTGGGAAATGACACTACTACGGAATATTCACATATAAATATAATATGCATTAAATAAAACTAACACATTTTAACATAGAGTTACTGTTACCATTCAGATTTAAATAGAATTAACAACAATTCATACATGTAACACAACACATGATAACATTCCAGCATTATGCATAACATAAAATTAAGTAGATAAATTATACTTATTTTTTAACTGGAATAACACCACCAACTGCATGCAGACCTTCCATGAACCTCTGAGCCATACACCATGTTTCTCATCACTCTCAGCAGTAGGTCACCCCCAAGATGGGACTAAGCTCCACTGGGCAAGGGAATCCTAGGCTAGGTAAGGTCAACATGAAGACACATATTTTATGAGGATAGATTCTCTCCCAAGAGCCACTTATTCCCACTACTCAAAGACTCTCATTCCCCACATGTTTGTCCCACCCCGGGGGTATACATCTTCACTGTCACACTGGATAATCCTTCAACTGTTAAACCTCCCTTACCTTAGGCTTCAGCAACAGGCTGGACTGGAATTCTCCGAGCTCCGTGGCAGCTACAAGACCCCTTCTAGAAGTCCTCATTTCCTCCGTGCACTCTCTCACCTAGAGAGAGTCACTCACAGTCCTGACAACCTGCTTCTTCAACCACAACCACCTCTCTCACCTGTAGAGAGTGTTGCACACAAGCCTGACAACCTGCTTCTTCAACTCCATTCCATCACAAGGAAGAGAAATTCAAGGCTCAACAAGGAATAGATGGCAGCAAACCACACTCATTCAATAATTGCGTGGCCACAACAACCAATATTCATGACACACATGACACAGATAATACACAGGATACTCAGGCTTCATAGAAGACGCAACCCAAATAGTTAAACACGAACTCGGATTTGCAGTGTGGATAAATTGGGTTCACATGACACACATGAGACATGGCTAAGTCCATGGGTTTGCCCCTATTTTTTAGGATGTGTGACAAGGAATCAACACAGAGGTCGAACGCAGACTCAAACAGTTCAGACGGAGGATGCGTCGACTTCTCAAGAAAACATCACGATTTTCTGGTTTCAGACTTGCGTGAGGGTATGCAGAGATCATAAACCCACCACACATGGTTCAAACAATGGATGGAAGAATGAAGGACGAACCCCCATCACGACTCAATTCTTGGGTTAAATTGCATGTGCCTGGGCTGACACATGTCGCCCATGAAGCTGCATGCACTCCATCAAGTATGCATTCCCTTTTCCAGGAACTTAGGATAAAAATATACTTTTGACACCACTTTGGAATAATAATAAATTATTATTCAAGGAATTAAGCCCTCAATATTTGTTACCCATGATTTTGGTCATCATGATGATGTATTGATGATGTTGTACTCAGGCTCTTCATAAGAACTTTCTCCTGAGAAAAGTTACTTTCATCTTTTCCCAGAAAACCCATTTTTGAAGAAGGTTTGCAGGCTGCTAGTATATTTGGGTGCGAGAATGCCTGATTCTCGTAGGCTACTTTAAGCCAGGATGCGAACTTCTCACACTGTGTTGAACAGCTAGGGTGCGAACTCTTCCTAAAGCATGGAAAAAAGATGAATTATCGATGCTTCTAGAAGGGAATCTTCTAGAAGGATGGGTTGGCATTCGAATGGTTATCCTAGTACTGGATTCCCTGATATTTTGGGATCATTCTTATCCAAGTAAATATCTCATTCTCTCCTATATATTGAGGGAAATATCATGGAAAAGGTTAAGCAAGATTCATTGGAGAATTGGTGAAAGAATTGTGTGAAGGACTGAAGCTTGAACAATAGCTTGGAGACTCTAACAAGTCTATCAAGAGGTTTTTATCTTCTTCATGAAAGGATTGAGCAAGTGTGTGTGTCGGAGCCAGGAGCCATCGAAAGGAAGTTTGCGACATCAAGGCTCAGGTTGTAATCTTTACTTTCAATTAATATGATACAGTGGCATGTCCCTTTCCCATAAAGCTATTTCCACTTTATTGTGTAATTCCTTGATCATACACATAGGTTGACAATTGAATATATTGAGCTGTCTTCACTTTGGTTGGTTTGTGTTGTCTTGGTCTTGACTTCACGAGAGCACTGGAGAGAAGCAGGAGCAACAAAGACCCTAGGAAGTGATAATAAGGTATGTTATTTGTTCTTGCCTCCTATTTAATTCAATGGTCAAAACTTAGGGAAAGAGTCATGTCATGTCTTACTTTTTTCTAGATCCAGGTAGATCTAGGGAGATCTGTTAGTGTCCGCACCTATCGATTAATCCAATAACAAAATTGGCGACTCCGTTGGGGAGAAATCCCGTTTTCTTTGTGGATTTTGGTATTTTTCTGTGGCCATTTGCTCTTACTTTACTTTTCTCCTTTCCTATCAATCTTTGAGTCTTCAGGATATCCTGATAGACCCTCTGGGTCCAGAGGCCTTTTCAATTTTCGCTTCATTTTCCAAAAATTTGACTAGTTTCAGAGGTTCTCACACTGCACTTCACTGTAACCTACGAGAATCCATAGAGTTCGCACTCTTTCTTTAGGTTGCAGTGCGAGGTTCTCGCACTTTTCTCAAGGGCCACCTGCAAGAATGCCTAATTCTTGCACTGTGTAATACTACCAGCCTGCGAACTCATTTTTTCAAAATTTTGGATTTGAGTTTTGGCATCTTCAACTACCCAGATCAGTCTAGGTGCCTTACCAGAGTTTCTTGGACCATTGATTGGTGTCTTTCTTGTCTTTGTTTGCGTACATGAATAGTCTTAGGATTGCAAGGCTCTTCTTGTCACTTTTGTCTTGACTTTCGTTTCTTGACTTTTCTTGGCACAACCATTCTCTCTGATTTCAGAATCTAAGCATGTTTGATTAGTTAAGAACCAGTGATTGGTTGAAAGTTGAGTTTCTTTATTTTTTCTCATTTGCTTATTGTTTGAAAGATCATTTTTCTTATACAATTGAAAAGACTATATTGGTTTTCTTTTTATTTTTGTTTTCATTGAAAGAGTGGATTGGGTCTTTATCATTGCTCGTTTATTGCTTTTTGATTTTCTATACTCTCATTGGCATAGTGAGGGTCCTTTTTGAAAAGTGAACAAAAGTTTTTCTTTCAAAAATCGTTTTTATCTTCGAAAACATTGAAAATCAAATTATTGAAATTTTTGAAAAAGAAGCAATAGAGAATTGTTATTTGATGCGTGATTTGTTGCATTTGCATTTTAAAGGAAATTTTGCATTGTAGTTCAAGGTTGATCTAGAAAAATTTCTCTTTCCCTCCCATACATAGGATTCATTGAACAAAAAGTGATATATTTTATTCTCATCCATGCATTGTTGGGTCAGAGTCATACAACATAAGTTTCATCTCTGTTTCCCTTGAGTAAACAACAACTCTTAATAACACTGCGTAATCATAAAATTTATCTAGTAACTCTTTTTTAGGGCTCTATTACACCAACATTTATCTAGGCTAGCGCTTTGGAGTAGGAAGAGAGATACACTCTCCAAAAGCTCAAAACACACAATAGCATCTTGTGTTCGGGAGTGTTAAATTCCATTTGCAACATCCTGTCCTGAGAAGCCCTTCTCACACAAGGGTCAAGCACGAGGTCGCATCGATATTGGTAGAGTTACTCACCCTGCTTTGTTGGTATCAGTGTAGATATTGCACGTATTATGAGGATCACTCGGAGGTATACCCACAATGATGAGTGGAAGCCTTTTGAGTTGATTTCATGCTAGATACCCTGCCCTTGCGTGTGGATCGGACTATCGACTGTCCCCCCAGGCTTTATTTTTGTTGGTGGTGACCTTAGTGGCCTCTCTCTCTAGGTTCTTACCCGAGGTGACTGTGGAGGGGAAAGTCTTCACGGTACCTAGAATTGACATTGACCAAACTCACTCGGGATCCTTGGAGGGTATACCCATGATTATGTGTGGGAGCTTGCACCAGGGTGTAAGTCTATTAAGCAAGTCGTCAGCATAAATTTTCCACCCTAGCCCCACCCCTTCTCATCTCATTGTTGCGACGTTGGATTTCATCACCAACTAGTGGCTTCGAAATTAGAAGGTCTTGTTTGTTTGATGTTGCTTCCTAGATTTTGTTTACTAGCGCGTGTTGTTTGTTTCTCGAAGTTGACCATAGGATTTTCTTCACAAATTTTGTCACTCGTTTACAATAGCTCCTCCATGTTGTTCACGTAGAATGCAGGGTTTATCTCTAGAGAATCTGGAAGGTTCTCAACCCTTGCCTACAAGCACACCTGAAGGCTCTCCTCGTCAAAGTGAAGCCACAGTCATCACCACACCACAAGTGGAACGAACTGACTCTCTAGAACATTCTCGAATTAAAAATACTCGAGAGGACTTTCAACTTCACCTTGATTCTGAGAGATGTTTTATGCGAGCAAACTCTTCTAGAGACTTAATTGTTGTGTATTCTGGATCTCCATTTGGACCTGGGGACCAAGATCCTTTTTGGTCTATGGGAATTTTTCGACGGGACCTTTTTGGTCCATGTTCACATGTGATTTTCGAGATTAACCCACCTATGATTTCTGAAATCTCTGATACAGAGACAGTACCAGTGACTACCACTTATCACTTTACCGTCCCTGCCGAAATGGCCCATCTCACAGCTACTACGAGTGTTCCAAACGGGTTTTCTGTGGTTAGTATTGCCTCTATTAACACACCACAAATGCCCAACATCACCTCGACACTACCACCTAGATGTCGTGCGTTGAATGCTTCCATTCCTACTCTTGCGCAAACTCCCTCCAGCTCTCCTAGTGGTCCTTCTTCTTCTGGGCATTTTCTTCCCGGTTTTGTCCCAACACTCCCTCAATTTCCTTTTGGAGGACCTTCTTCATCCTCTACTGGCAATCCTAATCCTCATGGCACTCTTCCATCATTCACTCCAAATTATTAGTTTCCGGTCGGTGGACAATTTCACCAAGGTGGTATTACACAACCCCCTCTCAGTGGGCAAATCCCAATTAGAACATTACCCCTGATTGGAACACTGCCTTCGATGGGAGGACCAACCCCACCTTATTGGAAAAACATACCTCCATATTTGGCCCAGTATTGGAATCAGTTGATACAAAATCCTCCTTAATCGACTGGGGGGCAGCAGTTTCCAGCTACGTCAATAACACCCCCTAGTATGGGCCAACCATATCTAGGTTCGTTCAATCCCATTTGGGGGGAAAATGCTCAAAATCAAGCCCCTATTCCAGGGTATAATTCTATGAGCTACTATCCTCTCCAACCACCACCGAACATGCCTGGGTCTTCACATTATATGTAGACTTCTTATGGTCCTACTGGTTTGTTGACAGGGCTTCCTCCCCAAAGCCACCAGTACCCGCAGGTGAATCGACAGTTACCCTTTCTCGCCACTTTGGATCTTCCGGATTTGTCAAGGATTTTAAATGATCCTATTCGTCACTCTCCCCAATGGCCTATTATTCCAGCCAAGCTTCCATCGGACATTCCTAAATTCGATGACAAAGTGGGAGAGGACCCAAACAACCACGTTATGACTTTTCACCTCTGGTGTTCATACAACTTGTTGATAAATGACTCTTTTCATTTACGTATTTTTCAACGAACCCTTACTGGTTCTGCTACGAAGTGGTATATTGAATTGCCACGCGGTTTCTTCTCTGATTTCAACACCCTAGCTATGGATTTCCTTACACATTACCAGTTACTGATCCGTTATGATACAGGGACAGAGATTTTGAATTCCTTCAAATAGACTAAAGGCACTCATATATCTGATCACATCCATGAGTGGCGAAGGAGATGACATCTCATTAAACTTGAGCTCTCCGATCAGTTACTGGCAGAATGGTTTACAAAATCATTTTTGAACGAAATCAGTAAAGACATTGCCATGGGTGGCATAGTCACGGAAGATCAGGCTATAAGTCGTGCTCAATATCTTGACCTCGTTTACTCACAAATGGGAACCCTTTACGATTTACTACCTGACTTACCTCATCCTAGTACTTCCAGCACTTCAACTACTTCAGCTGCCTCGTATGCAGCTGACAGTGTGATTGGTACTGCACAAGCCCAATCACATTCTGCTTCAAGCACAACCCCCAAATATGATTCTTCTAATGTTCAAAATGCTCTGTCTCCTACCACTCCCACTGGAAAGACTTCTGAGGTAAATGAAATTCAATCTACCCCAGCGGGTAAAAACAAATCTAAAAAGGGGAGAGGCAAGAATAAGGAGGGAAAAAATAATTCTCAATCAAAGAAAACCAAAACTACCCCTGTTGATGACTGGGATAAGTGAAAACCACGATACCCTTGCCTTATCTGTGGTGATGATCACTACACAAAGGATTGTCCACGACATGCCGAGGTCACTAAGTTCCTTCAAGGAGCTCCAAAACCACCTGCACCGGCCGTTTTGCCCCAACCCTTCTCGTCTCAACAACAGGCTCAGTTGGTCATCCACGACCAACCCGCTTCTTCTACTACATCATATGTTTTGATGTGTATTGGTGATTCTAAGAAGAACAACGTTGCACTCACTACTCGAGACAAAGATTATTCTCCCTCTAAGGAGAAGGTTGATGATTTACCCCCTTCTTTGGTACAACCCTCTCTAGCGACTCCACCTACTAACGGTCCTCTTCATCTCGAACGACCGAGCCTCGACACAGTTCTGTGATCCCTCCCAAAGGGCGTCGTTCAGAAATCGGCTTTCAATCCTCATTCTCATGCGGCCCAGAACTACAACATTGTTGAAGATCTGACCCAGGCACCTTCTTCGATGTCAGCCCTTGAAGTCCTTCAGACTTGTCTCACACAACGTAAGGCACTGTTGAAAGCTATTGGTGGAATCAATATGAAGGATATGAATTTGATAGCATTTGACTTGGAAGATCACATTCCAGGGTTACCCCCTCAACTTGCGTTCCAGATCCAAGTGGTTGTCTCTGACAAAAACATTTGCCAAATCGTTATCGATGAGGGAGCCTTGACATGTGTTATGTCTCTTGCTTGTTGGAAAGCCATTGGCTCTCCTCCTTTGAACAAATCCCAGAACACTCTTAAAGCATTCAACGGCTCCGGTTTTAATCCCTATGGTGTTCTTCCTTCGTTGCCCATCACATTAGAAGGTAAATTGGTCCAAGTCAAAGGGGAAGTCTTTGACACTCCCCTTGATTATAATCTTCTTCTTGGCCACAGCTGGATTGATTCCATGCGTGCCATTGTGTCGACACTTTTCCATGTAGTACGCTTCCCTCATCAAGGAAAGGTTGTTACCGTCGACCAAATAGCCTTTTTTAATTCTGATACCCGTACTGGCAACGTACCATTTATTGCTAAAACCCCACCAGGTTATGAGAACGTTGGTGTCGGCCTTCTAAAGGACTCCTCGTTAATGGGTACTTTCCCCATTCCACCACCTGATGTTCCACACTCGTCGGTTGCTTCTATTAACATGATCTCCACTTCGCCTCATGAACTTCCTGCATCTCACGACCCCTAGATAGTCCCTGACCCTGGAGATCATCTTCGTTTCGGTGATGAAATTCCGTTAAGTCTAGTCGAATCCACCTATCAGGCCATTCAATCGACAACACCTTCTACACCCTCTCTTGATCAGTTGTCTCCTGATCCTTTTCGTGTTATTTTTTCCACTGATGAGATGATCATGTCCATCATGGAGGACACCCCTTGGGATGATGGGCATCATTGTTCCATCCTTTTTCTGGAGCAACATACTCTTGAGAACTACCAACGGATTTCGACCTTGTTGACCATTGTTGTCATCTTGACCATTCCCGAGACTACACATGATGTGTTTGCCAAAGGGAACTTAAGAAATATTTCGCCCAGTATTCCCATTGACATATCCATCAAACCTGGGATTGTCGAAAATGTCCATATAGGAGCTTCGTGTTCTTCCGATGAAATCGTTACCTACACATCTCTATTCAAAAAATTTCGTGACATCTTTGCCTGGAACTACGAAGAAATGCCAGGTATCGACCCTGTGATTGTGATACATGAGATAAAGACATACCCTGGTGCTAAACTCGTCCGACAATGCCTTTGTCCAGTTCACCCATGTAAAGCGGCTGCTATCAAACTCGATGTCGAGAAGCTTCCTAAAGCCGACTTTATTTATCCGGTGGCTCTCACAGACTAGGTTTCCAATCTTGTCCCGATCAACAAGAAACAAGGCACTATTCGTGTATGCGTTGATTATAGGGATATTAACAAATCTTGTCCCAAAGACAACTTTCCTACCCCCTTCGTCGATCAGATTGTCGACGATTGTGCCGGCAGTGAAATCTTCTCTCTTATGGATGGTTTCTCCGGGTATAATCAAATCAACATTCTTCCTAAGGATCAACATAAGACTGCTTTTATTTGTCCTTGGGGTACTTTTGCCTATCAGAAACTTCCTTTCGGTCTTAAGAACGCGGGCACAACTTTCTAGCACGCTATGTATTATGCTTTCCATGATATCAAGCACATAGTTCAACCATATTTGGATGATTTACCCACTCATTCGATGCGCCGAGTCGATCACCCAACCCATCTCCGAGCCATTTTCGTTCATTGTTGGTTCTATCGTATACGTTTAAATCCTCATAAATGGGTTTTTTGCATAGAATCCAACCATCTTCTAGGTTTTATCATTTCATGTCAAGGGATTCAGGTGGATCATTTAAAGGTTGAGGCGATCCTTAATCTCCCTCCTCCTTCTACACTTCGCCATTTGCAAAGTTTGCAGGGGAAAGCAAACTTTCTTTGTCATTTTATCCCAAATTATGTCTAGATCACTCATGGATTTACACGGCTATTAAAGAAGGATTCAGAGTTCATCTGGGATACCATTGCCAACAATGCTTTTGACGCTTTGAAGTTGTCTCTAACACGAGATCCACTTATCTTTCCTCCCGATTACAGTCGCGATTATTTCATTTTCCTTGTTGCCTCAGATTACACCATTGGCATGATTCTCGTCTAAGAGGATGATGCTCATGATGAACATGTTATTTACTACTTGAGTCGAAGTCTCACGCCGACTGAAATCAAGTATCAACATGTCGAGAAACTAGCCTTGGCTACTGTCCAAGCCATCCAATGCTTCCGGCACTATATCCTCTCATGCAAGACTATGGTGATTTCCCATTGCAACCCTATGCAACACATTCTGACAGGTCAATTGCTAGGGGGAAAATACTCCAAATGGATTGTCATACTCTAGGAGTTTGACTTGGAATTCGAACACACCAAGTCCAAGAAGTCCTTAGTTTTTGCTGAGTTGATATGTGACTTTCCCCATTCTGCAACAAAAAATGTAGCAGCAGATTCATTACCCGATGAATCTCTTTTCCTTATTAGCACTAATGATGTTTGGTATGGGGATATCATTATATATCTCCAAATCCATACTTTTCATCCATCTTTGTCCAGTACTAAACGACATCGCATATGCTATCAAGCTCGTCAATACATTATCCTCGGGGATACTCTTTATCGTCGGGGGATTGACTTTGTTTTTCGACATTGTCTAACATTCGACGAAGTCGAGAAAGATCTGAGTGACTGCCATTCTGGAGCATGTGGTGGTCATATTTCTGGGTATGCTACTGCCCAGAAAATCTTATGCACAAGGTATTTTTGGCCTTCTTTATTTAACAACTGCATCACCGCCGTTCAGAAATGCCATGCCTGCCAGACCTATAATCAGAAGATTTGGTCCCATCCCGCTCCTCTTCACCCTGTGGTCTCAGTTGGTCCCTTTGCAAAATGGGGCATTGATTTCATGACATGTCACCCTCACTCGGGCGGGGGGCATGGTTACATTATTGTATTCATTGATTACTTTATGAAATGGGCCGAGGCGATGTCGACATTTGACAACACTGGAAAGACCACAACATTGTTCCTTTTTAATCACGTCATAGCTCATTTTGGTGTTCCCCAAGCTATCTTCATTGATCATGGTATCCACTTTAGGAATTTTATGATGTCTAAACTTACAGAAAAGTTGGGTCTTCATCATGATAACTCAACACCCTATTACCCACAAGCCAATGGCCAAGTCGAAGCGATTAACAAAGTTCTCATAACTATGCTCCGATGAATGATAGGGATTCATAAAACAAGTTGGCACACAATGTTGTTTTCGGCATTGTGGGCGTACCGTACATCCATCAAGTCCGCTACTGGGTTTACACCTTTTCAATTAGTCTATGGTGTGGAAGCCATTCTCCCTATCGAATGCAAGATACCCTCTTTAAAACTAGCTGTTGAACTCCTACCCAACACTTCTGCTGAGGAAGAACGTCTTTTGTATCTTATGCGATTAGACGAAACTCGACGTGATGCCACCCTAGTCATAGAAGCTCAGAAAAAACATGTCAAGGCCCAATACAACAAGCATGTCAAGCCTCGCATTTTCTCCGAAGGTGATCTTGTTCTTCTTTATGAACAAGATCGAGATATGTTAGGAGCTGTGAAATTCGAACCCATGTGGCGAGGTCCTTATATCGTTCAATGAGTTTTGGAAAAAGGAGATTATGAGTTGGTAGATTATGATGGTATCCCTTTGAGTGAACCCAGGAATGGGTTGTACTTGAAGAAGTACTATGCATAAACTCATCTGTGCACAAGTACTTGTATTTTTAGTGTATCATACTTTTTGTGTGTTACTATAGTTTGCTTTTGTCGTTATCTGGTCTCTACCCTTATGTGACGTTGTGTTTGATTTCCAGATGTCGGAGTCTTCGCTACCTTATATTGGCTTCGCTGATGGCGCTAGCCATAGTAATCAAAACTTTGCTTCCACTGTGTGGGAAATTTATGCCCCTACAAACGAACTTGTCTCCTTACGAGGTGTGTGTCTCGGCCGTGCGACCAACAACATTGGAGAGTATAGCATCGTTATTGAATTATTGGTTGATTCTATATCGCTTGAAATTCATCATTTGGTTGTGCAACTTGATTCACAGCTAGTAGTACTACAGTTAAGTAATGTATATACCATTCGAAGTCCTACTTTGTTACGGGTGTATTTGCGAATTCGCCTCTTGGAGTGTTATTTCGATTACATTGAATATCAACATATTCCTAGATGTTTAAATACATTAACAAATGCATTGTCTAATTATGTATTGGACAGACATTTGAATCATTTATAAATCAATCACATCAATGTTCACACAACACATGATAAACCGGTAGAAGCCGTCTGTATATATAATGATCAAAAGATTTTTTTCCAAAAAGTTTGTCCGAAGACCAAAATGTCAAAATCTGAAGTTCATAGCTTCTACATAGTGACTTCATGGATTACATTCATGGTAACACACGACTTCCTGAGCAACCCTACGGAGTAGTCGACTCATGGATGCTGATACTCCTACAGTATGACGCTGATTGTGTTGTGGAACCTCTTCCAGAAGCATGTCTGGAATATCTGCGGTCAGGACCTCTAGATTTTGTTCCACCACCTGATAATCCTCAACATATTGTGGCACTGTCGCTACCTCTCCTCACCGTTGAATGGGAGAAGTACCAGGAGGTCGGTAAGGTCCAACATCTGTGTTATAAAAAATGAATTTTGTATTAGTCTTTGGACGAACATATAAAACAAAAACATTTGAATATGATAAAAATTCACAAAACATTTAAAAAGAGAAAAATGTGTGTACTTCTTACCAAGGTCCCCCCACTGAGCATCCTCTGGCAGTACTAAATCCGCATCTCCTCGGAAATCCAACCCAGAATAAGCATAGTCGTCAACCATCAACATCTGTGGTTGAAGCCAGTCAAAGAAAGTATCATCATACTTGATGATCGGTCCTGCTACGTGTCAGGCCATGAGCCGACACCATCTCAGCATCCTTAGATCCCTGGGAGCCGTTGAATTCCACTCAACCTGCAGTCTTAGTAAGGGAACCCTCTCAAGGAAGAAGGACACCAACAAAGATCTATACCCGAATTGCTTCAGGTCACCTCGTCTGCATTTGGTCAACTGTTTTTTAATACTGTGAAGCACAACATCTACCCAATTGAACACCCGAGGTTCAGTACACTCAATAACATACTAGAAGTAACTCTGTAACACCATGTGAGGAGAAGAACTCCCAGCCATCCGAGCTATGGTGAATAGGATATTACGGAGGGTCAAATCTCGTACCCCCCAAATGGCTACTTTTCCTTTCTTTCTCTCAGCCTCAGGAATGTAGTGTAAATGACAGTACTCACTCATCTGCAACCCACCACCTCTGCTACCAGTCAGGCTCACATAGTGCTCATGCCGTGACAGTCCAGTCAAAAAGTAAATGTCCTCAATATCTAAGGACAGTGTGTGGAGCCCCACATGAAATACCTGTTCATCAGGGTCCCACATACGCACCAGGTACTCTAACAACCTGACTTGGGCCCTCATACCCGAGATACAAAAGTACTTCAGGAGCCCACAGTTTCTCAAAGAAGCACTAGTAGGTGGATGATTTCCGGCAATTGCATTGTCTTCTTCGTGCTCCCTTTCGTGCCATTCAAGCACCATTTTGATGGCCAATTATCTACATAAGAGGCACAACAAGAAGATTAGCAACTTTTTTCATGAGTTCATTCTCTTTCATTGAGTGAAATTTAAAATTCTTTTTGAGCTTTGTGGTTCTCGCAGGTGCCCTGTGTGCACAGTGCGAGAACCTCACAGGCTGCCTTAGGCTCACCTGCGAGAATGCCCCATTCTCGTAGGTCCCGTGTAGCCTTCCTGCAAGAATGGAAGCGCAAAAGTAGGGTTTGAAAAATCAACCCAAAAATGAATTTTTAACCAATGAAATTGCAAAATTAAACCATAAAAGTGTTAAGGACAAAGAGCCTACCTTACTGTCGCTGACGGCTCACTGAATGGGCACTCGCAACTCTTGCAATTTGACGTCTAACTTGACAGACCCATAATGGGATCGAACCACTCCTTCTTAGGGTTCGTTAAACATACTCCGAGGGACTTGTCCGAAGGATGAGCTTATATC
>JASDQU010011027.1:270233-303541 GCA_032191745.1 Picea mariana
AGGCTGCCTTAGGCTCACCTGCGAGAATGCCCCATTCTCGTAGGTCCCGTGTAGCCTTCCTGCAAGAATGGAAGCGCAAAAGTAGGGTTTGAAAAATCAACCCAAAAATGAATTTTTAACCAATGAAATTGCAAAATTAAACCATGAAAGTGTTAAGGACAAAGAGCCTACCTTACTGTCGCTGACGGCTCACTGAATGGGCACTCGCAACTCTTGCAATTTGACGTCTAACTTGACAGACCCATAATGGGATCGAACCACTCCTTCTTAGGGTTCGTTAAACATACTCCGAGGGACTTGTCCGAAGGATGAGCTTATATCAACAAGCATATGTTATCCTCCTCAAGCTTGCGTAAAAATAAAGAGGTACTCGCCAGAAATGGTGGGGGGAAATTTGGGAAAGGGATATGTTTTCATCTTCGTATTGATTGGCAGTAAGTGTCTCTCTTGAACATGACACCCCCTATTCATCATTTGAAGCTGGTTTGGGAAATCCATTTGCCTCTCATTTGATTTGCTACAAGGTCATTCCCTGTGTCATCTTTGAGTCAATGCTGCCAAATCATTGGTCGTGTTGTTCATATGTTCAAGAGAAGTCCATCTGAAACCTATATTGAGTCAGCCATTTGTAGTTATCCATTCTCTCCGTGTCGGCCTTCCCTGTGTCCATTCCAATTCACATCATACTTTGTTTCACCTTCAAAATATGTTACTCATTCCATGTCATTGATGAGGGATACATCAAGGCCCTCCTATGATGAGTTTTGTTCCATCGACTTCAGCTCATTATCCAGAATCAAGACTTAGAAATTCTTTGGTACCTTGGAGCTTGCATGCCTCAATGACAGGTTTCCTCGCTTTCGACAGTGGGTTTACATCATTGACCCCTGATCAAAAGATTCCATCGGATGTTCAACTTCAACTCATTCATTCACACTTGATGGATTGTACTAGGGTACGTTGGGAGTCATTGACATCAATGGTGATTTCCCTCACACTTGTTAACGGTTTCATCAATGACTGGTAATCAAGTGGTTTCTGCCATGTTCGACTTCAACACATGTAATCACATGGTTAGATTCATACTTTGGGCGACGAGATCGAATACCCTGGATATCATCTCTTTTGTCCAGGTTGCAATGGAGTATGTATAATCTGTGACACATAGATCCACTGTGTATGTCTCGTGGCTATGTCGTCTCAATTTGAAATTTCTCGCATAGATCCACAGTGTATTCTTGGTAGCTATGCTATATTTTGATGGCATGGATCCACAGTGTATGATTGGTGGCCATGACCTATGTCTATGATGTCATCTGTCTATAATCTGAGTATGGGAATGCCTACCTCAGAATTGGTCTATATGATATTCTGCAGATGCTTGGTTGTTCGCAGGTTTCCAATTAGGTGTGCTCCTGGTTCCCGACACACACATGCAGCATACAAAGTCTTTCGGCTGTCACTGGTTCCACCCTCATACTTTGGGGGGCATTCTGTTACCCATGATTTTAGTCATCATGATGATGTATTGATGATGGTGTACTTAGGATCTTCATAAGAACTTTCTTTTGAGAAAAGTTACTTTCATCTCTTCCTAGAAAACCCATTTTTGAAGAAGGTTCGCAGGCTGCTAGTATATTTGGGTGCGAGAATGCCTGATTCTCGTAGGCTACTTTAAGCCAGGGTGCAAAGTTCTCACACTATTGTTGAACAGCTAGAGTGCGAACTCTTCCTAAAGCATGGAAAAAATATGAATTCTCGATGCTTCTATAAGGATGGGTTGGCATTCGAATGGTTATCCTAGTACTGGATTCCCTGATATTTTGGGATCATTCTTATCCAAGTAACTATCTCATTCTCTCCTATATATTGAGGGAATTCTCATGGAAAAGGTTAAGCAAGATTCATTGGAGAATTGGTGAAAGAATTGTGTGAAGGACTGAAGCTTGAACAATAGCTTGGGCACTCTAGCAAGTCTATCAAGAGGTTTTGATCTTCTTCATGCAAGGATTGAGCAAGTGTGTGTGTCGGAGCCAGGAGCCATCGAAAGGAAGTTTGCGACATCAAGGCTCAGGTTGTAATCTTTACTTTCAATTAATATGATACAGTGGCATGTCCCTTTCCCATAAAGATATTTCCACTTTATTGTGTAATTCCTTGATCATACACATAGGTTGACAATTGAATATATTGAGCTGTCTTCACTTTGGTTGGTTTGTGTTGTCTTGGTATTGACTTCACAAGAGCACTAGAGTGACGTGGGAGCAACAAAGACCCTAGGAAGCGATAATAAGGTATGTTATTTGTTCTTGCCTCCTATTTAATTCAATGGTCAAAACTTAGGGAAAGAGTCATGTCCTATCTTGCTTTGTTCTAGATCCAGGTAGATCTAGGGAGATCTATTAGTGTCTGCACCTACCGATTAATCCAATAAAAAGCTTAGCCCCTCTTCCACCCTTTCAGCCCCCTATACCTTACCCATTCTGTGGAAGCTTAGTCCCCCATCACTCTTTCTTTGTGGCCGATCGACACCCAACGATGTTTATATATTATATTAATGATCTGCATAATTACATATACAAAATCAGGCTCCTAGCCCTTAACACCTACGCTCTCCGACATAATCACCAAATAAGCCTCCTAGCTTATTATAACTCATCTCACCATCCTACAAAACATGTTTACAATTTATAAATACAACTGGGGCTTGTCCTTGGGGATATTACAATCCCCTCCCCTAATTTTTGCACTGTCCTCAGTGCAAATTTCACACAATATCAACAAGATATCCAAAATCTTCAAGAAACAATGTGGATATTCTTCCTGCATAGCATCCTCATGATCCCATGTTGCATCCTTAGGACCGTACCAGGTCCACTGGATGTTTACAAGCCCTATAGCTCAATTCCAGAGATGCTTTCTTTTCCGGTCCAATATGTGCACCAGATGCACTTGCAATACACCTTCTTGCTTCACCTGAATCACATTCCAATCGATTACATGATTAGCATCAAGTATATAGATTTCTTAAGCAATGAAATATAAAACACATTATGTACAGTCATGGATGTAGGAAATGCAAGCATATATGAAATATATATATATATATATATATATATATATATATGTATATACAGACAATTTTAATAACATTATAAGTTGTATACAACATACAAAACATACAATAAATAGAGAATTCGTACTTATCTTTTGATTGAGAAGACCTCCATATCACATGGTCTAGATCAAGGTACCAAACCTTAGCAGCACTCCAACCAATAGTCTCTCCTTCCCCACATGCCTGTCCCACCCCAAGAGTGTGCACCTTCATTGTCACACAGTCCATCGGTTGTTACACCTCCCTTTCCTTGGGCTTCAGCAACAGGTCAGACCGAAAGTCTTAGAGCACTGTGGCTCCCAGAGTTCCAATTGCCCTCAGATATTTCCAATCAGCATCTTACCCGAGCTACTCTTTGTAGTCAAAGTTCTAACTTTAATCAACATCATCTCATCTACATCACCCACATGTAGTTATCATGAGAAAACATAAAATAATTCATTTAGGAACTCCAATTAGTTCGAAAGGGAATTCAACTTTTATCCCCAAAACATGAAATTCTATTTCATAAATCATTTTGGTTGTTTCCAAATTAGGATTTCAACCTTCCTTGTGGTTTTCCACAAGCACCAAACTGCATACTATTTTCCTGCAAAGCGTGATCTTGCATACTGCCAACAATTGTCAGTATTTCCTGTACATCATAATTCAATTGCAATATGTACATAACCATATGCATCGAACTTATAAATTCCTGCACCTAGAAACTCAATCACCATTACCAAACAACTTAACCAAATATAATGACTCATCATTCTATGCATATGCATGTTCATAATTAATAACAGTGAGTTTATTATTTCAATTTTCTAAACATAAATTTTCTGTAGTCTCTATTCTTGTCACTACCTAGCTTGCAACTTTCATGTTGCAATGTTTAACAGTTCCTAAAATGTTCTCAAATTCATGAGTTAGCAACATTTCAGCCATTAGTATAATTATTTCCATGCCAAAAACATATATACATGCACTCACAAAATGCAGTCAACAAAGTTCATTTAAGTATACAATTCCATCATGTATGAGTGCAACTTTGCCCCTTACTAGACACGAGTACAACTCTCAATGCCTATTTATTCAGTGCACCCTTGTATTGATTTACATAATGCTCTTTATCTCAGTTATGTATCTCACCATCCATAAGTTGGAATTCTGACCAATGTATTGACACATTCTCCACACACTTCCTATTGTCTTCCCAATTATTTGGATGTCTTCCTTTTCGACCCGAACACTACACCAAAAATATAATTCTGTGGTGTTCATTAGTGTTAGCAAAAAGGTTGCAGGCCAAGTTTTATTTAAAAGTAGGGAGATTTTAGTACCTGTGTGGCTCATAACCTTTCCATATCCAACCAGGTCTTGGCCTCATACATGACTATCTTACTGGCATTCATTCCTATAACCAATTGTTATCTTTAATTCTTTACTTATTACCCCATAACCAAATTAACATGACATTCTACTATGTCAGTATGTGCATTCAGAAGCTAAAAATCTTTGAATTAATACATGCCTCCATCCCTTAACACACCCAGTGGTATGCATTCAATAATATAACCCTGTGATTTTATAAAATAACTCTGGCTGAGGAAATTCTTACCAAAATTTCCTTTCAGCAATTATGCAAAAAGAGTAATACAAACTCATACCTGCATGACTGCCATTAATAAATTTTATACTACCTAAAAGTCTGATGGAAGTAGAAGCTTTCATGCTTCTTTTATCAAACTTATAACCAACACTTCATCTCTTTGTTGCTTCACTCCTTATGCAACAACATCACCAACAATACTTGCAAACACGCAAGCATTCTTTCCTCTAGCTGACTCAACAAGTCGTAACATACTTGGTGCAATAGAAAATGCAGCAACTTCTTTCTCCCTGTAAAAATTTTCCTTTCTGAACCCAGAAGTCTACAATTCTTCCCAAGTTCCTGGATCTTCTTGTGCTCCCACTGTGATCACTATGCATGACTATTTCTACCTTGAGCACTTTCGACGTAGTGCCCCTATTTCAGCGGGGTCTGTTGACCTCCCGGTCAAAGGATCTTTCAACTCTTGTGAGTCAAATTGACTCTTCGGGCTCGTGATTGAACCCAAAAAAATTATACACAGGTCTCCTTTCCTTCTATGTGCAGGTCCTGATAGACCCGCGAGCTATTCCTGTATGCTTCCAAAACTCCAAGTTTCAGGCACTAGCCCCTTTTTTCATTATCCCTTTCCTTCATAAGACCATGGGCTATGACCTCATGGAAAATTGTGATTGCAGGCGTGGGAAAGAGTGGTTTTATACCAACCCTCTTTTAGCCCCACAATTCACCTCCAGCTTCCACATATCCTTTTTCTAAAACCGTGGTATAAATTTCGGCCCGCTCTCAGATTTTTAACATCCGAGCAAGTTCTGGCCCTGCAATCTAGCTCGTTCGTTTATCTCCAATCCCTTGGCGATGATCCACAATAAATGACTGCTATATATCCTCCTTCCACACGTGATCCCAGATCTACATGATCTGTCGACATGTAGCTCCCTTCCAAATCAATGGCTACAGTTGATTTTGGCTCTCCAGCCCTCAGGAGTGTCAACTCTCAACTATCTTCTTTTCCCATATGGCAATATTCTGGAGTGGAAGATCTAATGACAACTATCTTCAACAATAGGATGGTTCTAATGAACTTTGGTTCTCCAACCTTCAGGAGTTCTCATGTCTCCACACACACAAATCTCTGGAGTGGATTTCCATGGAGTGACAGATCTTCTGCCACGCGTCCTCTCCAAATCAACAACCCTGATTATCTTTGAGACTTTGGGACTTTGACAAGTCCACTCTTTCTGACCAAGACTAGATCAACGGTCCTTAGACCTCTTCTTTGATCAACGATCAAGATCTCCTTCGAGACTTCGATGCTTTCACCCTCTTCTTTCCTCCGTAGTGATCCATTCCCAGAGTTCCATATTTGGCGTCGTGTGTCCTCCTCCACATCGGTGACTCTTTTCGTTTTGGGACTTCGACACTTCACAATATTTCAAAACACAACTTCTTAGAAACCCCGTAGTACGATCCTCCAAAGTTCACGATCTGGTGACACCTGTCCAACCCAGATCAATGGCTCTCAGCTGCTTCGACTGTTCAGGCTTCGACGATTTCAAACTTTCATCCTTTGCGTTCTCCCAAAGTGTTTTCACCCGAAACTGATGCATTTTTTCCACGCATCCTTTCATACGATGGAAGGTCCCAAATCACTTCGGGACTTTGGGACTTTAGCAAGGACACTCTCCCTTTTTCCTTGGCTCCTCCTTAGAGGTGACCTCATGAAAACACGCGATTTTGGGCACACTCAAAGGTAGTTTGAGACCAAACTACTTTCTATCCTGTAATTCACCTTGAGCCTACACACGTCTTTCCTCCAAAACTATGGTTTGGATTGTGGCCCTCCCTCCACTTCGTAAATCTCGAGCACCTTCTATCCCCACAATGCAAGGTGACCATCGATCTCATGATATTGACGATGCTTCTAAATGGATGACCTAGATCTACCTCCAACAGTTCAAATATCCCTCTCCCAGATCGATAGCTGGGGTTGTTCCTCCTCCTGATATTTTGACTCCTTCTGACTTGGAAGAGTTTGTGGATGTTCAAAGGTTTCGACCTTTGAACTTTCTCCTTCGAGTCTGCCTCTTGGATCTCATCTTTGCTCTCGTAAGAGTTATCTCTTCTAAGCTTTAGGACTTAGAATAAGTATGACTCCTATACACTCTTGCATTATCTCTTCTGATATTTTCGATTTACTCAGTCTCCTAAGGGTCTCGGCCCTTATGTTTCCTTTCAAAGGAAAACTTTGTGCCCTCCTGGGAACCTTTTTCTCAAAGCACACCTTATTGAGCATTTTCTACAGAGTGTTCAACATCTATGTGAGTATCTTCCTCTAATACTCTTCTCCCTGAACTTGATAAAGAGTTCTCTCTTTGCACACTTGCACTCGCTCAATGCCCACCTGGCAGAACCCTACAGATTTCTTAGTGACTCTTTCTGTCTCTGAACTCAACATAGAGTTCTTCCTGTGCACTCCTTGCAGTTCTGCTGATGAAGGTTCAATGGTATCTCTCCTGAGCTTCTCTAAGGTTAACTTACCTCTGTCAACACACTCCTTGCAGACAATATGCACTGCTTGCACTAAAAAACTCAAAGAAAAGAAACAATCAAAACTTATTCAATACTTCACCAGTTTACACATTCAAACCAATCTAATTTAAGAAAACGTTCAGATTTCATTTTCTTTTCGAGATCTTCTCTAATCTGTAATCATTTTCAGGCACTATCCCCTTTCTCTCAATCCCCAACCCATGCGATCATGAGTTGTGACCAAGCGCTAGATCAATAAGCACGTACTCGGGCCTTCGACCTTCGGCCTTCGACTTCAGAAGGTTTCCAAGCATAACACAACAGTCACTCGGAGTTCTGAGTTACCGAACTCACGCAGTAGGGTGGATCAACGATCCACGTCTACCCAACATACAATGGCTGACACTCACTGTGGAACATCAGGTGTCTGAGTTCTGAGACTTCGAAGCTTCAGGACTTCGGAGGATTTCACATCCGCGCATCCGAACTGTTAATCTCTGAACATTCCCAATCACCTTTGGTGACATCATTACGTCACATCACTTAACATTTTCCAATTGGGGGGGCATGCAATGGTGGTTTGGAGTAACCCACCTTTCATCCTACAATTCTTCTAATGCTGACATGTAACCCCTCAGTGAAACTATGGTTTGGATTTCAGGACCACCTTGGAGAATTAACTCCCATGCAACTTGGGTCCCCACAATGCCCCCTAGCCATCAATCTTGATGTATCATAATCAATGATAATGTGGGTCCTCCGAACTTTAACTATGTTACATAAACTTGACCCCACTATCCTTGCTCATATGACAGGCCACATGGCAGAATACTAGCGGCTGGCTCGTGGCCCAATCAGATGGGTGTCACATGTCACATTCCATATGGAATTTCAAACTTCTATGAGTTCAAAACCCACTGACACATGGCGCACAACCCATGTGTCCACATCAAACCAAGTGACATCACCATGCCACATCACTTTGGAGTTTCGGACTTCATCCCTTCTCTTGTTTTTGTCATCAGACTTCACTGAAGTTGCAAAGTTCAAAGGCTTTCCACGTTAACCCTTCTGCACCTTCCCCAGATCTGATTGTCGTAAGGGATTTCCCTTCCTTCCAAACTGATCCTACTGCGCAGAACAGACTATGTTACTCTACGATTTTCCAAAGGAATTCATGGCTAACTACCTCACAACATTACTATATCTGACGGTCATGAAGGATTTTCCTTCTCCTGAATAGATCCTAAGGTCCACATTACTCTGCGGCCCAATACCACATCTATCATGGTTTTACAACACCGCTACTCCTCCTGAGCTTCATAACATGTCCAAGGTAACTTCTTGGCACTCAGGAAGGTTCAAAATTGGTCCTCCAAACACAATTTCCTCTCGAAACCTTGGGTCCAATGACCACTTACCCAGCCCATCCAAGCTCTGCATTGAAACCTTGGGTTAGAACTTGAGTTTTTTCTACTTCGACAACAATTCGTTCAAAAAATTTTCTTCATTTTCCACTAACATGTCCCATCCAGGCTCAGCGTTGAAACCATTCTCTTATACCAATTTGTAACATCCCCGACCTTCCAAAGACTAGGCAATGCTACCAACACAACCTTAACTTAACTCTGATACCATTTTGTAACATCCCCAGCCATCAACAGGCCTAGGAAATGCCACTACTCAGCTTTGACTTAGTTGTGATACCAAACTGTAGCATCCCTGACCCTCCACAGAGACCGGGCAATGCCACTACTATGGAATATTCACATATAAATATAACATGCATGAAATAAAACTAACACATTTTAACATAGAGTTACTATTACCATTCAGATTTAAATAGAATTAACAACAATTCATACATGCAAAGGAACACATGATAACATTCTAGCATTATGCATAACATAAAATTAAGCAGATAAATTATACTTATCTTTCAACTAGAATAACACCACCAACTGCATGCAGACCTTCCACGAACCTCCCAACCATAGACTGCGTTGCTCATCGCTCTCAGAAGTAGGTCACCCCTGAGCTGGGACTAAGCTCCACCGGGCAAGGGAATCCTAGTTTAGGCAAGGTCAATAGGAAGACATGCAATTTATGAGGATGGATTATCTCCCATGATCCACGTATGCCCATTGCTCATAAACTCTCATTCCCCACATGTCTGTCACACCTCAGGAGAATACACCTTCACTGTCACATCAGATAGTCCTTTGGTTGCTAAACCTCCCTTGCCTTGGGCTTCAACAATAGGCCAAACTAAATTTTTTTGAGCTCTGTGGCAGCTACAGGACCCCTTCCACAAGTTCTCATTTCCTCCATGCACTCTCTCACCTGGAGAGAGTCACTCCTAGGCCTGAAAACCTGCTTCTTCAACCACAACCACCTCTCTCACTTGGAGAGAGTATTGCACATAGGCCTAACAACCTGCTTCTTCAACTTCGTTCCAGCACAAGGAGGAAAACTACAAGGATTAGCAAGGAACAGACGGTAGCAAGCCACACTCAGTCAAGAACTGCATGGCCACAACATCCCACAATCATGACACACACAACACAAATAATACACAGGATACTCGGGCTTCACAGAAGACACAACCCAAAAATTTAAGCACAAACTTAGATTTTCAGTGTGGATAAATTGGGTTCACAGGACACATAGGAGACATGAATCAATCCACGGGTTTGCCACTAGTTTTTAGGGTGCGTGATAAGTAATCAATGCAGAGGTCGAACATAGACTCAAATGGTTCAGACGGAGGATGCGTCGGCTTCTCAGGAAAACATCATGGTTTTCTAGTTTCAGAGCTACGTGAGGGTATGCGGAGATTAGAGGCCCACCACACATGGTTCAGAAAATGGATGCAAGAATGGAGGATGAACCCCCATCACGGCTCAATTATTGGGTTAAATTTCATGTGCCTGGGCTGACACATGTCGCCCATGAAGCTGCATGCACTCCATCAAGTATGCGTTCCCTTTTCCAGGAACTTAGGATAAAAATATACCTTTCACACCACTTTGGAATAATAGTAAATTATTATTCATGGACTTAAGCCCTCAAGCTTAGCCCCTCTTCCAACCTTTCATCTCCCTCTCCCTTACCTATTATGTGGAAGCTTAGTCCCCCATCACTCTTTCTTCGTGGTCAATCGGCACACAGTGATGTTTATATATTATATTAATGATCTTCATAATTACATATACAAAATCAGGCTCCTAGCCTTTAACACCTAGGATCTCCGGCCTAATCACCAAATAATCCTCCTAGATTATTATAACTTGTCTCACCAGCCTACAAAACATGTTTACAATTTATAAATACAATTGGGGCTTGTCCTTGGGGATATTACGGGTTACATTGGAAACATGACTTTACTTGAGCCTGCAACAATACAGTTGATTAGAGTAGGAGTGTGCATGAATAAGATCAACATTTGAGCATTTGTTTTCAGTTTTCAATAAATAAGCAGAGTTGCTCTCATTATATCAGATCTTGAATGTTTGTAAAGGATTGGTTGCATAGGCCATATGAATCCATAGCCCGATGGATAAGGAAACTGGAACTACTAGGTTCTTGGAACCTCACATGGAGGTCTCCATCCTAGTTGGAGCTAGATGTTAGCTCTTGAAATGTTCCATTTTAGTTTTCTATCAAATTTTTCAAGTCTTAAGTTGTGTCATGTTTTCTTGGTCTTAGGTGTTAAGAATAAGTGATGATGTAAAAGAAAAACATAGCTTTGGTTTCTTCCAAATAATCTCTCATTATGACCAAAGTCCCAAGTGAGCTATACTAAGAAGGTTTCATGTCATGTTATCATGATTTGTTGTCATGTAAAGTTCAGGAAAGGAGTGTGGCCACTTGATTTTCCTTTGGCACTGTGAAATGGCTCAAGGTGCTATGGAATCACCTAACCAGACATAGAAAAGGTGCTATGGAATCTGCAGAGCAGTTTTATAAGAGGGCGCTACAGAATTTCCTGTATCGGTTACTATTAAAAATTTGATCATGAATCTAAAATGGTAATGTGGGTTTCTATGAATTGTTTTGTGGAGGAAGATGATATCCTTGTTGACTTTATGACCAAATTTTAGCCTGGTCGATTTTGGCATTTGAGAGAAACAATTAAAACACCAGTGCGCTACGAAAACGTGCTGCAAATTATTTGTTTTGCATAGTTGTTGGATATTCACCTTGTTGGGAGGTTGCCACCTGTCAAGGAGGATTCGAATGACTTATCATGGATAATTTATATGTAAAGGGACACCTACACCTAATTTTTATCTCCATTAAATACCTCATGCAGTGAGTTGGAAACAATTCATTAATGGCTTCCAACAATTTCCCGAAAATTAGCAGTTTGTTGGATTTTTGTCTCTTTGATTGTTTCCACCTATCTCCAAGGCCTAGAATCCAATGAAAGAGATGGGATTCTACCTCCTAAGTTTATTTGGATTCTATTTTATATTTAATGAAGGAGGGACCTCTTAGAGAAGAGTTAGAATGAGCTAAGAGAGGTATTCAATCTTGAAGACTTGAGAAGGCTTGTAAAGATTGAAGACTCATCAAACTGTATTTCTATATTTTTGACTCTTCAGTGAATATAGATCAGAATTTCCTTATTCATATCTACTTTTTGTGTATTTGTGCCATTGGTGACTGAATCACATGGTTCTTGTTTCATTTAATGATTGAGATAATCCTATCTTTCCTTGCATTAATGATATAAGTCTGCAAATGTACCTTTTCATTGTTATAGCTTTATCTTCATGTATACCCGATATATGTATGATTTTACAGTTTGTAGCACTTATCCATATTCATTTAAACCTATTTAGTATCTGATTGAGTTCATGTGAATCTAGAATATATTCCTAATTGTCTCATGAATGCAAGTGTTAACAGTCTATAGATTGATCCATCATTGAGAGTTCTACTCTTTAAAAATCAGATTTGTATGTTACCAATCTCACCCTACATACAACCTAAGGTGAAATCTTGGAGAGATAACACTCTCAATAAAGTTATGTGAAATTGTTTCTGAAGCAGATTTGTTATGAGAAGAAAGGGGGAGTTATTCTTCTTCCTATGATTGGTTGTAACATCATGATTCCAGGGGGAGAGATTCATAAACAGGGTGGGAATCACCTCAGGGGGAGTATCACCCTAAAAGAAAACTTCTTTTTTTGTCATTCTTGTCAAAGGGGGAGAATGATTAGTAAATTCGTGTTAAGATTGGAAAATCTATTTTATTGTGTTTCCAACAATGCCAAAGGGGGAGAATGTTGTTGGCATTGATGTCAAAGAGGGCCAAAATGATTAATTTCGTTATATGTTAAGCTATTAGCATTGATGTCAAAGAGGTCCAAAATGATCAATCTCAGACATGGTATTATGGTATTGTCATTATCAAGAAGATCAAATATGTCTATGAGATACTAAATCTCAAGAGAGATAACGTAGTAGGTTACACAAAAAACATAGTGCGAGGAATAGAGGAGTCCGTCATATTAACAGATCATCGCTAAGGTGGATCAATGAAGAAAATATCAGGAGAGAAGGTGTGATTGAGTGAAGCCGAAGCTGAGTTTTTCAATTAAGGAAATCTATGCAAAGGATTGTGGAGTAATCCTGATTGTTCCCTTTTGATTTTAAGGAGTAATCAAAACCATTGAATCAAGAAGGAATTGTGTTCACTGATGTAGTTTTCGAGATAGTTCAGGACCATCAGATCAAGGGGAAGTCAGAGGTTGGGAAGAATTATATCTCAACTGATAGATCTAAAACAGGAGCTTCAGATGGTTTCCTAGTCATTGGATCAAGATTTGATATGGAATGTAGAGACGTCATATTTTGCGAAGGAAATTCAAGTGAGCTCTCAATCATTAGATCAGTTTGGGATATATCCTAATCGTCAGATAAATCCAAGTGGAAGGATAGTGTAAGTTTCGAGACATCGGAACTTTACCACTTCGATGAAAATTGGAGATAAGGAAGAGGCACGAACTAGAGAAGTTACGAAATCTCGCCAGCCATTAGATCAAGGAAGGACTTCAGATGAATTTGTGACCATCCGATCGAGTTTAGAGGAAGAACAGTGTAAGCCAAAATATCCCGGAGTCTTGGATTTAACGAACTATCGTCAACCATTGATCTCAAGTGAAAACATCGGAACCGTCAGATCATAGTAGAGGAAAGAGATGGTCAACTCTAGTGCTGACCACTCTCGTGAAAAGAAGCCAAGAACAAGTAATTTTACCTGAATGTCGAAGCCCCGAAGTCATAAACTATCATCAACAGTTGATCTGGAGTGAAATATTGGAACTGTCATATTAAATCAAAGGAAAGGAGATGGTCAACTCTGATGTTGACCTCTTCGGAGAAAAGGGGTCTAAAACATGTAAGTTCAACTGAAGGTTGGATCCCTGAATTCCCAAAGTAAATTAGATCCATAAGATCTGGGTAATGCATGGTGACCTTTGGATGAGGGTAGATCGGTCCAATGGTGGTCAACTTTGGCACTGACCACTTCAGTGAAAATGGGTATAAAACATGTAATTTCACCCGAAGGTCGGATCCCCAAAGTCCTGAAGTGAATGAGGGTCATTGGATCAAGAAATCAGGTGAAAACTAGACCGTCCGATATAGAGTAATGATCCAAAGAATAAAAACATATGACATGTCAGGAGATCCACGTTAGCAAGACCATGTCAACAAGGACACATGATGCAATTATATGGTCACAAGTTTCAAGGTCCATTTGGCACTTTAGGTATACGTAAGTCATGAATCTAGGTGACACGTGGAAGCCACTCAGTTCGTGCCACATCAACAGTGACATCAACAAGCTACGTCACCTTGGGAAAATGTCCTTCGGGGATATCCAGTTTCTCCTACTAGCAAATACTTGAAGCATCGAAGGGTGAAGTCCTAAACTAATTTTGGTCGTTGATCTAAGATCCTTCAGGTTCTCTCATGACCGTTAGATCAAGTGTAGTGGAAGGATAGAGTAAGCATGAGATGTTAACTAACAACAAGATGCCATCAATGTGTTATGAATTATTCGGTAGGTAAACCTTTGGAGGGATTGAACTACTTTATAATTCGAGTATCCTGAAGTTCCAGAGTCACGAATAGTTAAATACCTGAAGAGAAAGATATCCTTTGTGCCTAATCCCATGGTCCTAGCTCCTGGACATGTGAAGGTTATTAAGAAGGGAAGTGATAATAAGCAATCTGGAGGAGTTTTCTCAAGAATAATTAAAAAAATACAAAGGGCAGAGTCCTGAAGCGTTGAAGGCCAAAATTCCAAAGTGAAAGAGAACCATCCATCTCAATGTACAAATAAAACATGATCGTCAATCATGATAAGTGATTAAGAACTTGTTTCGATTAGAACTTATCCACCGCCTGTGTTTGTACGGAATAGAGGTCCTGAAGTGTTTTTGTGCAAAATTTAACACATAGAATAAGAATTTGATCTCGGCCAAGAAGGAACGTTTAACTAGATAAGGATCCATACTTTATCCTGATTTATCTTAAGTAATCCAATACTTGCAATACATTAAAAAACTAAGATCTGATAAACTTAATTTGAAAATGAAATAAATAAGTATGTGATTGAGTTAAAATGAAATCGATCAATTTCTATGATCGATTTATGAAAATCCCTCTCACCAAATAAAAAATCTTTCACGATAATGTATGAATAATAATGGAAGAAAAACAAATGTTATTATTGTTAACTTAAATGAAGAGGTGCAATGGTCCAAACAAAGGGACACAATTATTCAACTCTCACACCAGTTGGAAGACTATATAAGGAAGAAAGAATGGTGAAGAAGAGGTGTCTATGTAGTCCAGATCAGAAGATCAAAACAGAAGAAGAGTCAAAGAAGATGAACAAATGATACTAACACAGTGAGGGTGGAAGGGAGGAGAAAGGAGGGATTCATAACCTTTACTAATTAATGAGGGTGGTGCTTCCTAGGGTTTATGCTCTAAATTTAAGGGAGTTGGTGCTTCCTAGGGTTGGTTTCCTAAAGTTAAGAGAGTTGGTGCTTCCTAGGGTTGGTTCCCTAAAGTTAAGGGAGTTTTTTCTTCCTAGGGTTGGTGCCCTAAATACAAGGGACTTGGTGCTTACTAGGGTTGGTTCCCTAAAAGACAAGGGAGTTGGTGCTTCCTAGGGTTGGTGCCTTGAAGAAGGGGATTTGTGTCTCCTAGAGTTGGTTCTCTAAAAAGGATTTGTGTCCTTCACTAATATTTATATAAACATTGTAATTATTGTTAATTATATTTATATAATTGATTTCAGTATAATTTCATTGTTGATGTATTGTGGCGATTCATAAAATAACAAAGTAATTGATAATTGTTGAAAAAGGCTAATACTGATTCACCCCCCCTCTAAGTATTTCCAACAATTGGTATCATAGCAAGTGCCTTCAACAAAGTCTAATAAATGGAAGGTAGATCTTGAAAGAAATGGATCATCAAGAGGGAATGTCTTCCAACAAAGCACCATTGTTTAATGGAGGCGGTTATGCTCTCTGGAAAATAAGAATGAAAATATTCATGTTGGCTCTTGGTTTTTATATCTGGAAATATGTTGTAGATGGTTACACTGCACCAGCCAATCCACCCACAGATACTGTAGGAAAGAAAATATGCAATGACAATTCAAGAGAAGTTAATGCCATTCTAGGAGGAATGATAAATTCTATATTTGTGAAGGTTATGCATTCTAAGTCATCTAAGGAAATCTGGGACAAATTGGAGGTTCTATATGAAGGATATAGATAATTCAAGGAATCCAAACTACAAACCTATATGAAAAATTGAAAATGAAAGAAGAAGAGAACATTGTTGAAAACTTTCATAGGGTAGATGAGGTAATTAATTCAATCAGAGCAGTAGGAGAAGAACTTACCGATAAACCTATTGTACAAAATATATTAATATCATTACCTATGAGATATGATTCCAATATTTCCACAATTGAAGATAGACCAAAACTTGACAAACTCACAGTAGAACAGCTTCATGGAATTTTTATAGCATATGAGATGAGATCAGGGAATGAAAAACCATCAAAAGAAGAAACAACGTTTAAGGCATCTAAAGAAAAGAAGAAACATGAACACATGTCCAATGAAGATCATTCAGACATATCAGATGTAGAAGAGGCCAACTTTATAAAGAAACTCCAAAAAGGATATGGAAAATTTAAAGTAAAGTTACCCTTCAAATGTTTCAACTGTGGCAGGATCAGATACTTTTCTAACAAATGTCCCTATCCCAAGAAGGAGGATAATGATGATGAAGAATACCACAACTAGAAAGATCAATACAAGAAAAAATTTTATAAGAAAAAGAAAAACTTCTACTCTAAAGAAGGCATCAGCTCTTCAGAGATGAGTGAGGATGAAGATTCAGAGCTTCTATTTATGGGAATGAACACTCAAAATAATAATATATATAAAGAAGAAAACTTTGAAAGTGAAGGTGAAGTGGATATAGAAGAAGAACTGATTAGTGCTCTGCAGGAACTACGAAATTATAAAAAGAAGTACAAAATACTTAGGGCACAACTTCAAGAATTTGAATAATCACATCAATCAAGAAAAATAGATGCATCAAGAACCATCAAAGATTCATAGAAGATCATCAGTGATTTGAAGTCCCAACTCTTGGAAGATAAAATAATTGAAGAATTCATTTTAAAACAACTCAATGATAGAGAACAAGTATGTAAGAATCTAGAGGTTGAGATTGAGTTTCTAAAAGGTGAATTTGAAAAAGAAAAGAAGAGATCAAAATTTGAAAATAGTTCAAAAATCTTGGATGAAATTCTAAGTAGCCAGAGGCCACCAAACAATAAGACTGGTTTGGGATACACCCAAGAGTCAACCACTACATCACAAGGATCATCCAAAAGGCCAATCAATTACGTAGATGCTCTAAAAATCTCCTTAAGAAGAGAGGATAATAAGGCAAAGATGATATAATTGAAACCTGTTCCACATAAACAAAAATCAACACTCCCCACTAGAGTAAAAGATGAGAAGAAAAATACAATCACCAGAAGGAATCCCCCTAACAAATATCTATTTATTGGATATTGTTACTCTTGCAATAATTTTGGGCATAACACAGTACACTGCAAAGCTTATGGACAATATAATCCTAGAAATTTCCAAAGATATAAGAACAATAAGCACAATACAGAGAAGAGAAACTATAACTCATTTTCTCCTTTGCAAAAAATCCAATATTGAATGCCAAAAATGCAACAACTATGGCCATAAAACAAGAGAATGTAGATTACCAATCCAATGCTTGAAGATAGGAAACCCTAGAAAACAAAATAAGAAGATATGGAAAAACAAATCTAAAGTACAAAGCAAAAAAGAGGATGAATATATCGCACCTGAAATTGATAAAGTTAATAGTAGGAGAATGGTGGGTAAAACTTCTAATAAAGAATATAAAAATAAAATTTTTGCATATAAAATCAAATCAAGCTCAAGAAAGGAGATTTGCTAAAGAAGAATATGACACAATTGTAGTTCTTGATGATGTCTTGCAAATCAATAGTCCACTAGCTAATGAAATAAAAATAGAAAAATAAAATTCTAAAGAAGAAAATGAAGAAGTTTTTGTTACACAAAATAGTGATGATTATGATGAATATTCAGTAGTAGGCCAATGAGAAGAATTGAGTGATGATGATATCAAAATTTTTCCAATGCTATTTTAATGATCCACTGAAACTCCTCCTCAAAAATTATAAACAAATAAAGGAAGGAGAAATTAGGGAAGACTTAAAATTGTTCCTATTGATACCCTTATGATATTTCAAGCACAGAAAAATGAAGAGGCTTTTGTATTACAAATGAATGAATAGATAACTAGCATCATTGAAATAATCCTGGTTTGATGGTATATCTCACTACAGGATCTGACATGGTTTGTTGCATGTCTTCATCTTCTCAGGAACAATTCCGGTTATGTATTCTCTCAGTGAATTTATGTGAAATGGTTTTTGAAGAAGATATGTTATGAGAAGAAAGGGGGAATTATTATTCTTCCCATGATTGTATGTAGCATCATGATTCTAGGGGGAGAGATTCATATACAGGGTGGGCATCACTTCAGGGGGAGTATCACCCTAAAAGGAAACATCTTGTTTTGTTATTGTTGTCAAAGGGGGAGAATGATCAATAAAATCCAGTTAAGATTGGAAAAGGAATTTTATTGAGTTTCCATCAATGCCAAACGGGGAGAATGTTGGACATGATGTTATGGTGTTGGCATTGATGTCAAAGAGGGCCAAAATAATCAATTTCGTGGTATGTTATGGTGTTGGCATTGATGTCAAAGAGGACCAAAATGATCAATATCGGACATGGTATTATGGTATTTTCATTATCAAGAAGATAAAATATGTTTGTGAGAAACTAAATCTCAGGAGAGATAATGTAGTAGGTTACGCAGAAAACATAGCGCGAGGAACAAAGGATTCGCTCATATTACCAGATCATCTCTAAGGTTCATTAATGCAGAAAATATCAGGAGAGAAGGATCCATTGAGTGAAGCCGAAACAAGGTTTTTCAATTAAGGAAATCTATGCAAAGGATTGTGGAGTAATCATGACTATTCCCTTTTGAATTTTGGGAATAATCACAACCATTGAATCAAGGAGGAATCATGTTCGTTGATGTAGTTTTCAGGACAATTCAGGACCGTCATATCAAGGGGAAGTCAAAGGTTGGTATGAATTGGATCTCAACCGATAGATCTGAAGTAGGAGCTTCAGATGGTTTCCCAGTTGTTAGATCAAATTCGATCTATAATGTAGAGCCATCAGATTCCGTGGAGGAAATTCAAGTGAGATATCAACCGTTATATTAGTTTTGGATATATCATGATCGTTAGATAAAGCCAACTAGAAGGATAACATAAGTTTCCGGACATCAAAACTTCACCACTTCAGGGAACATTGCAGACAAGGTAGAGGCATGAACTCGTGAAGTCATGAAATCCCACCAACTGTTAGATCAAGGAGGGACTTCGGATGAATTCTCGGCCATCTGATAGAGTTTTGTGGAAGAAAAATGTAAGCCACAATATCCTGGAGTCTCATATTTAACAAACTACCATCAACCGTTGATCTGGAGTGAAAACATTGGAACCATCAGATCATAGTAAAGAAAAGAGACGGTCAACTCCGATGATAAACACTCCAGTGAAAAGAATCCCAAAAAAGGTATGTTTACATGAAGGTCAAAGCCCTAAAGTCACGAACTATCATCAACCATTGATCTGAAGTGAAATATTGGAATTTTCATATCACAACAAAGGAAATGAGACAGTCAACTCCGACGCTGACCACTTTGTCAAAAAGGGTTCTAAAACATGTAAGTTCAACCGAAGGCCGGAGCCCCAAATTCTCAAAGTAAATGAGGGCCATTCAATTTGGGTAATTCTTGGTGACCATTGGATGAGGATAGGTGGGTCCAATGGTGGTCAACTTCAGTGCTGACCACTTTGGCAAAAAGGGTTCTAAAACATGTAAGTTCACTTGAAGGCCAAAGACTCAAAGTCCCTAAGTGAATGAGGGTTTTTGGATCAAGAACTCAGGTGAAATTTAGACCGTCCGATATAGAGTAATGAGCCAAAGAAGAAAGACATGGCATGTCAGGAGATCCATGTCAGCAAGACCACGTCAGTAAGGACACGTGGCACAATCATATGGTGACAAGTGTCAAGGTCTAGTTGTCACTTTAGGTATATGTAAGTCACGAATATGGGTGACATGTGGCATCCACTCAGCCAGTGCCACATCAACAATGACGTCAACACGATACTACACTCTGGGAATATGTCCTTCAGGGATATGCAGTTTCTCCTACCAACAACTACCCAAAGCACCGAAGGGAGAAGTCGCAAACTGATGTTGGTCGTTGATCTAAGATCCTTCAGGTTCTCTCAGGAATATTATATCAGGCATAGTGGAAGGATAGAGTAAGAATGATATTTTAACCGACAACAAGTAGTCATCATCATGTTATGGATTTTTCATTAGGTAAACCTTCAGAGGGATTGAACTACTTCACAATTCGAGTATCTCGAAGTATCGGAGTCATGAATAGTCGAATACCTGAAGAGCGGGATCTCCTTTGTGCCTAAGCCCACAGTCCTAGATCTTGGATATGTGAAGGTTATCAACTAGAGAAGTGTTGATAAGAATTTCAGTGGAATTTTCTCTGGAATAATTAAAAAAATGCAAAGGGCAGAGTCCCAAAACGTCAAAGGCCAAAATTCCGAAGTGAACGAGAACTGTCCATATCAACATGCAAAGAAAACACAGTCGTCAATCATGATAAGTGATTAAGCACTCGTTCGGGTTAGCACTTAGCCACTGCCTGTGGTCATACGGAATAGAGGTCCTGAATTATTTCTATGGGAAATTTAACACACAAAATAAGAATTTGATCTCAGTCAAGAAGGAACGTTGAACCATATAAGGATCCAGACATGTTCCTGATTTATATTAAGTAATCCAATACTTGCAATGCATTAAAAATATAAGATCTAATCAACTTAATTTGAGAATGAAATAAATAAGTATGGGATCAAGTTAAAATGACATAATCCATTTCTGTGATCGATTTATGAAAATCCCTCTCACTAAATAAAAAATATTTCACGATAATGTATGAATAATAATGGAAGAAAAATAAACGTTATTATTGTTAACTTAAATTAAGAAATGAAATGGTCCAAACAAAGGGACACAATGCTTCAATGCTCACAGCAGTTGGAAGACAATATAAGAAAGAAATAACGATGAAAAAGAGGTGTCTCTATAGTCCAGATGAGAAGATCAAAATAAAAGCAGAGTCCAAGAAGAGGAATTGATGATACTAACATAGTGAGGGTGGAAGGGAGGACCAAGGAAGGATTCATATCCTTTATTAATTAAGGGAGTTGGTTCTTACTAGGGTTGATGCCCTAAATTTAATGGATTTGGTGCTTCCTAGGGTTGGTTCCCTAAAGTTAAGGGAGTTGGTGCTTCCTAGGGTTGGTGCCATAAAGTTAAGGGAGTTGGTTCTTTCCTAGGGTTTGTGCCCTAAAGACAAGGGAGTTGGTGCTTCCTAGGGTCGGCTTCCTAAAATACAAGGGAGTTGGTGCTTCCTAGGGTTAGTGTCCTGAAGAAGGGAATTTGTGTCTCCTAGAGTTGGTTCTCTAAAAAGGATTGGTGTCCTTCACTAATATTTATATAAACATTGTAATTCTTGTTAATTATATTTATATAATTGATTTCAGTACAATTTCATTATTGATCTATTGTGGTGATTCATAAAATAACAAAGTAATTTGTAATTTTTGAAAAAGGGTAATATCGATTCACCCCCCTCCCCCCTCTCAGTATTTCCAATAGAACCTACACTGGGCTATTCACATATTCAACTGAAATTAGAAAACCAACATAGGGTGGTACCAATTGATCGATTGAAAGTCATACCAATGGATTTAGATGGTGTGCACACTATGGAATATTTTGAGGTAATTGATATAGTGAATAATACTACACCTTATCTATCATTACTGGGATTGTATTAGGCATTTTACAATCAATCTATCATCAACTTGAAGACTCAAAAAATTATTTTTGAATCGGGAGAATATAGAGTCATAACACCATTAGACCCTTCAAAAGGTGGAAGATATGATGAACCAATGACAGAGAAATTCATCACAAAAGAGATAAACTAGTTTTATAGAACTACCATGCATGAGGAAGATTACATTAACCCAACAACAGATGGAATGCTTTGTTGGAGAAGCATCTTCTCTTGTGCTTCAAATTTTGAGACAAGACTCGAGAATTGGCAACAATGATTACATGAGATATCTACCAGAAGATGTAAAAGAATAACACGCACACTAAGATGGATTGGAACAGAGGTAGGAGAACATCCAAATTTTTATGGTCACAATGACTTAGAATAATTCTTAACAAATTTTGAGTTAGAAGTCTTGGAAAGTCAGAGGTTATTAGTTGTAAATATTGCATTGAAATCATCACCTTCACGTTGATGGGATAATCACAAAGAGAATATCCATGATTGGAATCAATGCAAAAGATTATTGCACATCAAATTTGGTGCAGAACAGGAGAATAAATATATGGATAAATATGATGGAATATGACAACTCATAGAAGAAATATCCAGATGTATAACCCAATGGATACTAGTAACATAAGAGGAATGGCCACATCACTTCATCCATACATTAGAAGGAATATTGAGAAATTGGTATATAGAATTGGAACTGCGTAGAGGAACTATAAATTGGGAATATTTGCAACAAAACTTTGTGATCATGTTTTCATTTGAACATGGTAATCCAATGATAGATGCAACACTGAAGTTGATAAAATAAAATATATTTGAAGAACCTGAAGTTGAAATTGTAAAAACTTATCAGAATCACAATCGACAAGTAGTTAGACAGTTGCTACATTGTTATTGTTACCGCACAATCTATACTTTCCCAAAGCCCAAGGTAAGTGAAACAAGATTGGCATAACAAGGGGGTGACCTATCATTGTCACCTTGATAGGAAACCCCTTTCTGTTTAGGAGTATGTTAAGACTACCCCAAGGGAGACGTCCCTAGTGACCTAAAGGGTTGGTGAAACTAAATCAAGGATGCAAAGATAACCCCCTTCCCCCCCATCTCACTGATCACTCAAGTCAAAAGGTCTTGTTGAGTTTATTTCTTAAAATATGAAGCAAATGTAATGGATGAAGTGTACCTGCCTAGAACAAGACAACAAGAAAAAAATATGGCAGTTTCAAGTACAAAATGATGTTAGTTCTTCAATAAGACAATAAACCATTGAAATGTATGCTAGCTGATATAAAATTGCAGTGAAATGAAATTTTACAACAACAAGAATGATTTTGTAGAAGCTGCAAGAAATATACCTCAAAATTGCTTAAAAAGAAAATGAAAAGACAACATTTACTAGGCAGAATGATAATCAAATGTCACAAGAAAATTTAGAAGTGTTTAGCTAGAATTTAATGTATATTATGCAGAAAATTTGTTGCTTCAAGATGGTTGTATACAACTTCATAAAAGTACCTTGTTAAAGGAAATTTAGTAGATACTTTTAGCATTCAATGATGGTGACTTGCCTAGTGCAATTTTCTGGGCATTTCTCTTGTTAATATAGGTTGATTAGGTTTTCAAAAATTGACTGTAACAACAGTGATAACAACAACAACAGCTTTAGAAATGTTCTTAGAATAACAACAAGAAATAGTTCATAACCTTAAGATGATGGTGTATAATCTTATGCAAATTCTGGGTTAGTTCAATTAGTTAGTGGGGCTAGGTAGGTTACACAACAAAGGTTGTAACAATCATTGTAACATCAACAAGTTAATTGTTGGTTTTCCTAAACTAAGTTAGCAAATTAGTCAGGTTAGTAGGATAGAAAATGAAGTTTGAATGTAGGTTGACCTCTCAAGAAGGAAGAAGTGAAGACTAGTGCCTCTATGGGGTGATGGAGTCAAGAGGTGGCAACATTTACTGGAGGAAAAAAAACCATGATATTGTTGATCTAAGTAAAGGATGAACTTAGGAAGAGTGGTATCTTAAGTCTTTCTAAAATCCAAGCTTTGAGAAGATAAGCTAACTAGAGTGTAGGATTTTCTAGGCCATAGCGCCTCCTTCTTCTTAGACTTATTAGAAAATAAATTCATATGTAACCAAAATTGCTTAAGACCTCTAAAGTTTTGATTAATTGGGTTGGTTTTCATTGATGTCAACCCTTGAAGAAAGTCTAGTAGCGAATTATGGTAGCACAATGGTTTGGGTAATGGACCCAAGTTTGTTTGATGGATAATGGTATGCGTTTTGATATATTTGTAGGTAATACTATTCTATATGGATTATACATTTCATGCCATTTCCGGTGGTATGTGGAACATCACATAACTCCTCACGATTATAGAGTTATGGCCATGTGAAGTTGGAGAACCCTCATGAGTCATCTTGAAGCCCCAAAAGGTCAAAGTAGTCAAAGTGATTTAAGAGATTTTAGAACGTAAATAATAAAGTGAAGTGATGAGTGTACTATAAATCAAAGTGAATACAAAAAAATTTATTTAAATAATAAAGTTAATGGAGAAATTACTAAGTTGACAAGTGATTAGAAGTCGGTTAACCCTAAAATAAGGAAATATGGTTAAAAGGTAACCCCTTGAGGAAGCTACATGAAAGTATAAATAAGAGGCAAGGCTCTCTCATTTTAATAACACTAGAGCATATTGAATATCTACAAGTGACTAAGGTAACCAAAGGATATCTAAGCCGAATTTTCAAAGGGAAGGTGAAGTAAAGAGGGTTGAAATTCAAGGGAGGATAAATTCTTTTGATGATTCTTTCTAGGGTATGTTATTTACAAATCATCTCACCATTTTTTCAATAAATTTTTTTCTAGAATGATTTAGACCATTAAATTGGGAGGCCACTGAGGAAACGTATCCAAGTAGATGTGATGCAAATTTCATCTTGTGGGGCGTTTTATTTTTTGAATTACACATCGTGGAAAATAGGATTTGTGGCTAGTCCGTAAACTAGTCTAAAACAAGTGTTTCAGGTAAAAACATCATAACTTCTTCATGACAGATCAAAATTCGCTAAGACCAAATTTATTGGTTATATTACAGTCTTTAGTATTTTGTGTACAAATTTCAGATACATACAACAAATATTCCGTGTGGGGCACTCTCTACAAGTTCGCTCTTTAGAATAAGCTAGAATTCAACAAGGTATGCCATTTTTTCTATAAATCCTTTTCTGAGAGTTTCCAAGTAGTGAAGTCTGGAGGAATTGCATAAAATACATTGAAGAAAATTCTATACCATTTTTATATCTCTATTGATTACAGGTACATAGTTATGATTATTTCAAGATAGGGTTGTTGACTAATCCAAAACTAGTCATGTGAGACTAAAGTAAAGTTTGATGAAAATGTTAATCTCTTGTTGTTAAAGTTAAGGAAGGTTCATAGATATGTGATCATATACACTAGGTATATTACAGAGTTGCAAATAAGATTTGGATGATGAAATTGATGAGGGCTTTTGGTTGAGGTATATGTTGGGTACATGGTTGAGACAAGTAGTTAATGAGTTGGCACATACATGAGGTGTATAGTTGATGATTTTGGTTAATCTTGATGAGTCATAGTTGATGAGTAGTTGATACATGTTTGGTACATACTTGGTACATGGTTGGAGACACTTGATAGTAGTATAGTTAACACATGGTTTATGGATGATGTAGCATACTTGTCTTGGTATATTATTAGAAGCACATATTGATCTTGGTGATGATTATGAGTTGTTGTGTTATGTTTGGTTGATGCACATATTTGAGAGTTTTATCGGTGATTGATATTGTTGAGTAGATATGATTTGGTTGATAATATTGATGAGACATGTTGTTGTGATAGGTTGTTTGGAAATGTTGTTGTGACAGGTAATTTGTACAGGTTTGGTTTATGGTTGATGCAGTTGTTCATGGTACAGGTTGAGGTACATGTTGGTGCATGGTTGATGCACTTTTTTATGGTACAAGTTGATTATAGGTTGTTTGGTATAGGTTGGTGCATGGTTGATGCACTTGCTTATGGTACAGGTTGAGGTACAATTTGATGCATGATTGATGCATGGTTCAGGTTGTTTGTCGTAGGTTGATTGGTATAGGTTTACAACAGTATATCTTACAGTGATAGTGTGACAGTGGTTCCATCATTCTACTTATACTCAGGGCAGTTGGATGGGGCAAGGATAGGTGGTTGTAGCCACCTTCTGGTTGTATTTAGAGAACATAGGGGGTTGTAGCCAAAGAATTGGGGAGTTAGAGCTTCCCTCAGGTTGTAGCCTGAGAAACTAGGGGGTTGGAGCCTCCTTCTAGTTGCAGCTGGAAAACAAAGGAATTTGGTGCTTTCAATGAATGTAATTCTTAAATACATATAAGAAAAATCTTGATGTGGTTTTCTCCAGCTTTGGGTTTCCACGTAAAAACATCGGTGTACTATGTATGTGTATGATTTCTCATTTGTTCATCGTTTATTTACTATGAAACTATTGGATGATAATACTACATTGATATAACACTTGCATATTATGGTTAAAAAATGATTGAATTTCTCTATTACCGATTCACCCCCCTCTCAGTAATCCAACAATTGGTATCATAGTAGGTTCCTTCAAGAATTAGTTTAGCCATTGAAAGGTAGGTCATGGACATAAACAACATGTATAAACATGGAATACCATAGTTTGATGGACATAAATATGCATTCTAGATCAGAAGGATGAAAACATATATACAAGCAAAGGGATTTTAAATTTGGCAATCTATAGTAGATGGATACAAAGAACCAACAATTATTCCAACAAGTGAAAGAGCAATAAAACATGGTCAAAATAATTCCAAAGCCACAAATGCACTTTTGAACGGTCTTGGTGAACCAGTATACACCAAATTTATGCATTATAAATTTGCTACAGAGATTTGGGACAAACTTCAAAATATTTATGAAGGAGATTCAAAAGTCAAAGATGCAAAGCTTCAAACTTATAGAGGTCAGTTATAACAAATAAAGATGAAGGAATATGAGAATATTGCATCTTACTTCCTACGAGTCGATGAAATAGTAAATGAAATCATAGTATTGGGAGAAGAAATTAAAGAATCTGTAATTGTTCAAAAGGTACTAAGATCTCTTCCTATGAGATTTGATCCTAAGATATCAGCACTAGAAGAAAGAGCAGATCTAGACTCAATAAGCATGGATGAACTACATGGAATCTTCAAAGCATATGAAATGAGAACTGAATAGGAAAATCCAGATATAAAAGAAGCATATTTCAAAAATCCAAAAGGTCAAAGAAAAAGGGAAAGAAAAAACAAAAGGAACATAGCAACAGTAGTGACATTTCGGATGATGATGAAGAAATGACCAATTTTGTCAAGAGATTGAACAAGGGAACCAACGACAGATATAAAGGTAATCTTCCATTGATTTTTTTTAATTGTGATGGTATTGGCCATTTTTCTAACAAATTTCCTCATAAGAAAAATAAGGGGAATGATGAAGATTACTCAAATAGAAAACAAACATATAAAGGCAAAGGAACCACAAAGAAAGTTTTCAAGAAAAGGTTATGCACCAAAGAATACATTTCCTCATCAGATGAAGCTAAATTCAGTGACAGTGAGATAGAAAGAGTTATATTCATGATAGTAGAAGACTATGATAAACAAGACACAGAAGAAGAATATGAAGAGGCATAAGTTGACTACTGAGAAGAATATTTGACTGCCATAGAAGTTATAAGAAGAGAAAAGAGGAAAAACAAGAAACTACAAGGAGTACTAGAAAGAAGGAAGACACTCAAGAACTAGAGCAAATCATCACAGAATTGAAGGTTCAAATAGAATAATATAAAATAATTGAAGAAGAAATCAAAGAACAGTTCGAAGAAAGAGACAGGATCATTGAAAATTCGGAAGCAGAGATTGTCACATTGAGAAAGGATCTTCAAAAGAAAAATATGCAGAACAACTCAGAAGTTTTGGATGACATTATCAATAGTCAAAGGGATAATAATGACAAGTCTGGAATATGATACAATCAGACAGAAAAGGGATCAAGCTTCAAAGAAAAAGAACAATAAACATATCGAAAAAGTTATGCAGAAACAATCAAAGGGGATAAGAAGACCTACAAGGAAGATTACAGGGATACTCCTCCACCGAGAAGATTCAAATTTTAGAATCGACAACTGATAGATAGGCCTTAGGAAGAAGAAGGATTAAGAAGAGAAACTCCTTTCATAATATATTCAAATCCTAGGTATCAAACTATCTTTTTTGGTTTATGTTATGCATGCAATAATTTTGGACATAAAGTTGTAAGTTGCAGAGTTAATAGCAAGAACATAAACAACTTTGAAAGTCATACACAAAATGGTTATCCAAGAAGGTCTAGTGAAACACAGAGAAGTGTTAGAATATGAAGGATTGAGTGCTCATTTTACCATTGACAATACCCTTGTCACCCAACCATAGGCCGAAGCCACCCTCCGAGCACCTTAACCTTGATAGAGAATCACTCTGGAAGCAAACCCTAGGCTAGATAGCCAAATAAAGGGTAGTGCACCTTTACCCAAGGATAGTGCATCACAAAGAGCTGATCAGATAGTCCAAACCCTAGACAAGAGATAGTCCAAGCGTAACTGCTAGCTGCAAGAGCTACAACGACAACTCTCCTCCAAACCTGCACAAAAACTGGGCAACTGCAGTGCGCACAAGACTGGGCACTGCAATTCTGAGACTGCCTGCTAGAATGAGAACTGGCCTCCTGTATTTATACTAATTCTGGCTAACTGCCAGGGCCAACTTCTCATTTTGGGTATTTTTCTGTTCAATATATAATATTATTTCTGGCTGACTTCTTCTCTTGGAGGCTAATAACCTAATATAAATTATCTTCTTGAGACAACAAGTCTTCTAGGGTTATTAGCCAACTCATTAGGGTTTCTTCTTACTTCCTAGAGTATTTTGTCCTCATCAAGTTTACACGTGGAGGTAAATACCTCCCGCAGCTACCATAATATCAACACTCCCTCCTAGCTAGGGAGGTATTACAGGTAATGGTCTTGAGCACAAAAACATACCATTCACCCGGCAGCATCAAGATAGTTGTATAGACTAGGTCATGACTAGATCATGAGCACCATCATCATCATCAGTTGCATCATCTCTCGAAACCATACTCTATCTGAGTAATCAAACATGATTCTTACTCCACAGAGTGATACAAGAGCCATTCTTCTAATCTATAAGAGTAAATGTTCTGAACCATTTTCTGTCTGGAAAATATATGTTCATCATTCATTTGGCTGATAATTATTTCCAATAAACTGTTGATAGTCTTCAAGGCAATCAGAACAAAATAGAACACAATTGTGTCTATCCTTAGTAGTATATAACTACAATCTAGTGTTACACTACCACACCAAGTAACACAGAATTACTTGATCAAAAACGTATAGTCACGAACAGTGGAACACATCCACCATAGTAGTATTCATCTACTGTCATATAGTCTTCATAACAATCATATGATATCAACTTGTACAAAAACAATGTTATGATGTAAAATGAATCATCTGGGCCAATATTTCACTCACATCTATGAGATCTGAAGGAATATATGCCCTTAGAGTAGAACAATGAGATATCTGGACTATTCTTCTCAAGCAAGGAAGAATAACTGTCATGTTTTCTGAACCTAGACCATTCCCCACCCTGGGCCATTCTTCCTACACTAATCAAAGTGCACCTTGGAGAGAATGTATAAACCCTAAGGAATGACTGTCTAGACCATTTCCTCTGTTAACCACAAGAGGAAAAGATTGTCCTGTAGCAACCTCCAAAATGGACCATTCCTCATGTTAACCACAATGAGAAATCATTGTCTGGTGAGGCGGGCCAGTCTTCTTGAGTAACCCTCAAGAAGAGAGACTGTCCTAGACCACTCCCCATGTTAACCACAATGGTAATTCGATGTCTATGATACATCAGAAATCTAGACCATTTCCCATGTTAACCACAATGGGAAATTGTTGTCCGTCAGAAATCTCAATCCACTTTCCGAACAGGAAATCATCTGTCCAAGATGGACTATTTTTCAATCTTGAAAATGAATGTCCTCAATAATATTTGTAGTGCTCCCTCCCAAACTGGGAGTCATCTCTTCCTTTTTCAATAAGGAAGTCGTCTCCACGAGCTCCAGCTTGAGTACACAAACTCTTTCATCCTGGATAGAAGCTTTAACAAAATGTCTGCTTATCTACTCATCTGTGGAGATATGTATTAGAGAACCACTTTCTCCTTTCTGGACTTCATCACGGATAATGTAATGCTTGATTTCAAATGTACTTTAGTCTGGAACACTAATTTTCTGTGAAGGCTTCATGTAGCTCTGAACAATAGAGTATATCATTGTTGGAAAACTAGAACATATCCATGTGGCACTTCTTCTATCATCATGAGATCTGATCTACTGAGTAATCATCTTGATGTTATAGGAAATCTTCACCATGCTTCTGCTGTGCACTAGAGGTTATCCACCAAGTTATCTTCTTCTATCTGCATACAAGGTTCTCTTTCTGGTATGCCTCAAAGTCTTGATATTTCCCTTCATACACTCTTTATTCAATTTCTCTAGAGAACATTCTTGCATTCATCTGATGTAGAACTCCAACTCATGGATATTGTGGATGATATAATGACTCATGTAGAGATACATCTGGTGTACTGGAACAAATAATCATCATAGTCTTCTCCCTCCACCTAGGAGAACCTCTAGTTCTATATCTCGCAATGCTTTCATTTATAAGTCTTTCATACACAGTTCTTCATCACGACTTTCAGTTCCTCTTCTTGATTTCTGTTATTGAGTTCATATCAGGCTGGTAATCTTGTGATTCTTGATACAATGACTGGTTTTTCTGGATTGTCTTTCTTTCTTTGAATCTTCATGTGTTTCTTTGGTTCTTGGATCCATGGAGTTTCTTATAGATCCCATTCCCTAAATATTCCATCATAGGATCACGGATGTGGATGGACAACCAGGGATACTTTTGTTGGAAGATTGGTTGTTGTCATTGATGTCAACCCTAGTCATGGGTTTTGGACCGCAAGATTGATAAAGGTATTTGGAAATGAAGGACAATGCACATGCATATACAACACCCATGAATGGATAGTATACATCATGTTGTTTCCAGTGGTATGTGGCACGTCACGTGGATCCTCATGGTTGAGGAGAAATAAATTTTTGAAGATGACAAAGTGAATTGAAGAAGGAAGTACATGTAGGCCCTGAAGATAATTAAAGAAAAGAATTACAAAATAAGAAAGTGTCAGGTAGGCCCTAATGTTAAAATGAAGTGAAATAAATGATATAAATAAACATCATTATACATTCATTTTGATACAAGTCGAATTTTAGAGGAAATAAAAAGTAAAGAAGGCCGGATTTCAAGGGAGGATGAAGTCTTTTGGTGATGTGTTCTAAGGTATGTTATTTTCAGGTCATCTTACCATTTTTGCTATAAATTTTTTTCTAGAATGATTCAGATGGTGAAATATCTATCAGATTGAGAAGACATATCAAGGTACCTATGCTAAAATTCTCATCTCTTGATTCACTATAATTATGGAGATACACTCTGTGGAAGATAGGGTTTGTGACCAGTCCTGAAGCTAGTCCATAAACAGGTGTTCCGGGTAAAATAGTCATAACTTCTTCATAGAGAATCCACATGATGTGGGACAAATTTCATTGGAAAAAGTACGGGATATAGTTTCTCGTGTGTGAGCTTCAAAATTGTATGTTAAATATTGAGTATGGGGCATTATGTACAAGTTCAGTCTTCTGAATAGACCAGAATTGAATAAAGTCTACCATTCTTTCTATAACTTAATTTTGGGGAGGATTCAAGGAGTGAAACTTGGAGGAGTTTCAGAGAATACATTGATTAATATTATATAAAGGATCATAGCACTCCAATAATTGAATAATTGTAGAAATTGAAGAAGTCTCGGGAAGCATTATCATGTTCTATGTGATGATTGGTTGATGGTGATGATTTAATGTAAAGTTTTATTATCTCTCACATATTCTTGGGTGGAAGGAAGGGGAAAGGATGGAGAGTTCAATTCTCTCTTTATATTGGAGGATTGTATCTTCCTCTTGGAATTTTATCCCTCCCTTTAAATTTAGAAGTTGTAGCTACCTTTGGAAGTCATCACTTCCCTTGAACAGTAACTATTGATTATTTCTCATATATTGTGCATGGTGTATTGTGGTGTATTGGTTTAACTCTTATACTATTGTTCATTTCTCATTGGATATAGTTGAATGGTTTAATTATAAGTTGAAAAAGGTTTTAAATTGTACTTGATACTGATTCACCCCCCTCTTAGTATCAACAATTGGTATCAAAGCAGGTTGCCTTCATAACCGTTTAACCACTAGAAGGAAAATCCTGAGCAGAGATGGATGACCATGAGCACATTTCAAATGGGATTCAAAAATTTGATGGAATAAATTATGCATACTGGAGTGATAGAGTGAAAACTTACCTAACGGATTTGGTAGTAGACATTTGGTACTCAATTGTAAATGGATATGTAATCCCAAATAATGCTCCAACCGATCCAAATGAGAAGAAGCTTATGATTTGTAATTCAAAAGCCAGACATGTTATTCTAGAAGCATTGGTACCAACCATTGCTAGCAAAGTGATGGGATGCAACACTACTAAAGAGGTATGGGACAAACTCAAGAATATCTACGAAGGTGATCCAAAAGTTAAGTAGGTCAAGCGTCAATGACATAGAGCATAATTTGAAAATTTGAAGATGAATGAAAAGGAAGATATTGCAACCTATCTTCTTAGAGTTGATGAAGTTGTTAATGCTATTAGAGGATTAGGTGAATAGCTCAATGAATCGTTGGTTGTACAAAAAGTGTTGAGATCACTTCTCTTGAAGTATGATGCTAAGGTATCCGCCATTGAAGAAACTAGGGACTTGACCAAAATGTCAATGGATGAATTACATGGGACTCTTATGGCATATGAAATGAGAACAGGTACAGAAAGTGACCAAAAAAACAATGAAGCAACCTTTAAATCCATAAAGAAGACAAAAGACAAGGATAATGACCTTGATGAAGAAATAACAAATTTCGTAAGAAGGTTCCAGAAAGAAAGTGGAAGATACAAAGGTAAGTCTCCTCTCAAATGCTTTAATTGTGGTAGAATATGACATATTGTTGAAAACTGTTACTATAAAAAGAGAAGTCTCAACAATAAAAAGAGCTTCTACTCCAAGGATGATGACATCTCCTCAGATGAGAGTGATGAAGAAGATAATGATGGAGGA
>JASDQU010011028.1:40188-77093 GCA_032191745.1 Picea mariana
GACATATCAAATCTTAATAAAAAAGAAATGAAAAATAGTCATTGGAAAGCTAACAAAATTCTTCACAGGTTTTGTTTTTACTGTAAAGTGAAAATCTAAATAAAAAAAATACTTTTTGTATGCCAGAAGTTGAAGAACTTGTGAAAATACAGTTTTTTTTCTTAGAAAACAAGCAAAAGTGTTACCCATCTTCATAATTTTACCCCACAGTTATAAAATACAAACTATGTCGAGCTTTGGCTCCAGCAACTTCTGCAGACTTACAAAGACACAGAGTTTGTTTTCTCATACTTCTCTGACTACCTTAACAGCTACTGCTACTTCTAACTATCAACTAACACTCTATCTATGTGTCTATATATCGACTACCTACAAACTCAGACATATAAAGATGAGGGCAAAGACTTCTTGTAGAAGCGAACCAAATTAACATTTAGGATGACAATAAATTCAACTGACTTTATCTGCATAAGAAAGCTCAAGGAAGATAAAAAAATTGATTCATTTAATAACGATCATGCTTACCTTGGCAGAATGTAAGAACACAACTACTTGCCGTGACATACAAAATTTACGTAAACGTAAACTTCATGACTTATAATTAATAATTCCAACAAGATTACCCTGCATGAGGTGTTGTGTTGTGTATGGCATGAAAGTTTCATTAGGTTGATTTTGAGGGTATTGAATCACACAGGGTTTTACTTGAAGTATATTTAAGATTTGAGACTACAAGTTTTCATAGTTCGACATAATGTATAAAGTATTTTTGTATAAGCATTGTGTGTATGGTTTTTAAAACATCTAAAAAAGGATAACATTTTTAGTGGATAAGATTGAAACTATATTAACTAAGTGAAAACCGTATACATAGATTTTCCATAAGGTGTTGTAAAAATTACCTGGGAATCATACTTAGTCTAGGTCATACCAACCTTTAGTATGGTTGGATTGTTAGGTGTTTTCCTTGATAAGAAAAATTTCAAACCTGAATCACCATGCAAAACAAAACTTATAAAAAAGAATTATGTTAACAAAAATAATTGAGATGATAACTTAATTTTAGATGAGGGTTGAAAATGTATTTGATTGGTTTACCATATCTTAATTAATTAATTGAGACCATTACATAATAGCAATTAGAATAGTGATTTGTTAATATATCTCTCATTATACCAATTCACAGTGAATAGATTTTTTAGGATTTGTTTATGATGTGATTCCTATTTTATTTTTCAAATCGATTTAAAAAAGTAAAAACCATTTTAACTTTTTTAATAATTTTTTTATCATATTATATAATAATGACACAGAAAGGTGTAAACCTATTGACCATAGGCACATTTAATAGGTTTTTAGTGCTTAATCAGTTTTGTATGGACAAGATTAAATATTGATGGAATATTCTTAGTAGTCCCAATAAATCAATGGTTGTGATTTCAACCACTAACTTCCTCACTATTATAAAAATATCAGTTTACATGTTTATTTTTTTACTTTTACTTAATCAAATTTAAAATTTACTATGGTGACTAGTTGATTGCCACTTATGAGTGATTAGAGTTTCATTTTCTAGGCCAACCTAAACCTTTGGCCTTCACCAGCCACATTCTGGACACACTGCCTCCTTCCAGCCAACTCCTTAGCCAACTCCTTGAGGCAATGCTATCAATTCATACCGGTCCTCTCTTCCGAGTTCCTTTCTCGTTTCATAGATCTGCACTCTATAAAATCCCACTCCAGGTTTATGTAAACATCACAGTTTCAGTCAGGAATAGGTTCTGAAATTACGCTGCGATTTTCGTTCAAGATGTCTAGAGGGGAACCATCTGCCACTTTTCTGGCCTGTATTTTTCATATATTAGGGGTGTTATGGATCATGGAATAGAGTGTAGCAATACCCATTAGCGATGGTAGGCATGTAGTGCATGTTGTTTCTGTGTTTTAGGATTGTTGATATTGAATTAACTTCATGAAATCAAACTGTTGTTCTAATGTATACATCCGCAGGTTTGCTGCCGAATGGGGACTTCGAGTATGCCCCCGAGCCTTCTTCCATGAACGACACGGAGGTCATCGGTTCAAATTCCATTCCCTTCTGGCATATCAGGGGTTTCGTGGAATACATATCGTCTGGGCAAAAGCAGGGTGATATGCTGCTAATAGTTCCAAATGGAGTTCACACTGCAAGGCTTGGAAACAAGGCACTATTGACCCAAAGAATCGAGGTAAAGAAAGGGTCCCACTATTCCCTGACCTTCAGTGTGGCTTGAACCTGCGCTCAATTGGAGATCTTGACTGTCTCTGTTCCTCCTAACGCCGGAGAGCTGCCAATGCGGACGCTTTATAGCAACACCGGCTGCGATTCATATGCATGGGCCTTCTGGGCAGCCTCCAAGATGGTCGATGTTATTGTTCACAATCCTGGCATGGAAGACGATCCCGCCTGTGGTCCTCTCATTGACGGCATTGCCATCAAGGAGCTCTTTCCCCTGCCCTACAAACATGAATATTGAATCATGTTTGTATTAATGTAACAGGTAACCTGATGAAGAATGGAGATTTCAAAGAGGGGCCTCTAATGCTAGGTCTCGCATTGCTTTCTTCAGCACATACTATCACATGAGGAATGATGACTTCAACTCCTTGTGTGGTCCTTTCATAGACGATGTCAACCTCTTTTCTCTTCATGCTAACTCTGCAACATTCTCCTCCAAATATCTTTTTGGCCTTACCTTATAGTTATATTGCTTCTGTTTATCTCTTTGATCTAAAAGATTCGCATTAAGCCGTGTAGTGTATGTGTATAGTTTTCCTTCTATACTCTGGAATCCGTCTAGGTGTAAAGAACAAAATGGAAGGTTTGATCTTCATGAATCTGCAATAAAGATAAAAAAAAAAAAATTATGGAATATAAATCTCATATAAGTGAACCATTTCAAAGTAATCTCATGGAAGGTTTTTCTCCATGAATCTGCAATAAAGGTTTGATCTTCATAAATCTGCAAGCCATCTTTTTACAAACCGTCCTTTCGAGGTTCACTAGCCACAAATTTGTGGCTGTGCTAGTTATAATTCTAATTTGAGTGGTTAGAGTGTTGTTATCTGCCATTCAAGTTTTTTAATTCTCAAAATATATTTAATGATGTTAATAGTCTGATGTATGTTATCTTATCTGAAAAGTTGAAAATGGCTGTCAAATTATTGTTAATTTAATGAATACTTAAACTAGATATTGTTTACAAATCGAGTCTTTTCACAATTTAATAACAACCATGATTTGATAATTATAAATGATTTGGACATATTTAATTTTTTAATTATTTAAATTAAATTAATTAATAATTATAATTTATATATATAAAATATTAATGTTAAATAATATATTTAAATATTAATGATATAATAATATTTATATACAAATTTAATAGGATAATTTTTAATTTTAATTAATTTTAAATGTGAAATATAAAACATAATATGACTATTTCTTAATATCCATATTTTAAAAATGTTTTGCGCACGACCATACAGAGAGCTGTGCGGAGTGAGCCATCGATCGAGCGGTTAGCCGGAAGCTTCAGACTGCGTGAGAACTGCTACAGGTTGCTTAGCCGTTGCGATGTAGGACATCAAGTTTTCTCCTTGGCAGATTATCAGCTGGGGTTTTAAGAAGTGAATAGTATGGACGTGCCCAACAGACTTGAGGAAGTCTTTGTTTCACTTCTCGGATGTTCAAGATCTGAAAGAGAGAAAAGCCCAGTGAAAAATAATTTTGTCAAAAAACCAGAAGATATTCTAAGATGGAAAGTTTAGAGGCCTATGACCCATCCCTTGAGCACTTAAGTATGAGCTACATATGATTGGGAAAATCCATGTCATCTTATTTACTATGGAAAAGGTTTTTATTTGTTAGTAAAGAGGAGACATCATATTTTCAGATCACGCCCATACTTCCTCGGTTTTATGTTTTATGGGAATTTTTCTTTTGCAGTAGACCCTTGATTTCTATACATATATGGAAATCTTAATTGGCCCTTTATGAGTCAAGGTTTTGCATCTCCATTGATATTTTGGGATAAATCCACTTTCAAAGCTACTGTTAGAGACGCCATGAGTAGCTACATTGATTGAGCTGAATAAAATAAGAGTCATCTTCAAGTCCATGATTACTAGCATATTTCATTTAAGTGTAACACTTGCCATGAGTATGGCTATTTGTCAAAGAGCTTCCTAAGTATACAAGAATCACAACCCTCTTTGAAGTAGGTTTCACCTCATAACAACAACAATGAGTAAGAAACATTGAGCTTCACCCTCACAACAACAATGTGTAAGAAACATTCATTCAAACCAATATTTCAGTAACAAATTTGAAATCCTTGAAGATCAAGAAGAAATAGAATAGGAAAATCCAAAAACTCATCTTGAACCAATAGTCAAAATTCAAAAATAAATAATGAATTCATCTTCATTTGTGAAGGAAGAGCCCCAATTTGAGGTATGGGGACCCTTTCAAGAGAAGGATATATGATTAGATGAGAAGGCATCAAAAGAAGAAATGGAGGAAGGGGAAGTGAAGCACCTTGATAGTTTCTATTCCTTTTCCTTTGCAAAAGTTTTGAGAAAAAACCCATCTCCCTCTCTTCTAATGATAATGAGAAGGAAATCAAGCTAACAAAGAGAGAAAAAGAGACAGAATAAAAAATTCTGATGTGGATATTTTCATGTTTTGTTTGTGTTGTTTTTGCAATTTTTTGTGTTGTAAGTTTGTTCAAATTTGCTCATGTAATCAGGAAGCAACTAGTCTTTGTTATTGTAGAACAATGATTGGATCACTTCCATTGAGGTTAGTGTATCATAAATCCTTTGAGTTTTTAATTTTGTTTTCTAGTTGTCTTGTTAACATGTTATTTTCCATTTCAATTAAAATAAATAAATATCCCTACTTTATATGTTAAAATAAATAAATATCCCTATTTTATATATTAGTGTAAATTTATTTTAATTTTAAAAATTTAAAACACAAAAATAATTAGAATGTAAGTCTCCATATCTTAAAGATCTAAATAAAGTTAGATATTTCAATATATATTAATTATTGCTTAATACTAATATCATACAACTCACAATTATGATAAAAAGAGGTCATTAATAATGCCAAACAATATTATTTCAAATTCCTCTTTTTCCATTAATATATATATAGATATTTGAAAGTACAGAGTATATTTGAGCTCTGGGGCCCGGGCTATCCATTCACCATCTTTCATCATGAGGATCATTTATGCAAAGTTCGCTCTTGGTTCCATGACATTATGTTGATTTTGGTAATTTTGGGTTAAAGGTACTATTTGGAGCTTGGAGAAATACCTTAGTGTAATAGCTCGTTGGAACTGAGATGAAAATATCTACATGGTATGATGATGAAAAGTGAGTTTCAGTGGCCGGAGAAGTCATAAAGACGAATTAATCACTTTTTGGAGTAAAAAGGTTCAATAAATTAATAAAGTGATTTAATAAGAAATATCAAAGATGAATAAAAAGTCACTTGGGGAGAAAAAATTGAAAATGGGTATAAAACAAAGATAGGGTCTCATATTCTCTCATTGTGTTTACGATCATTTTCACTTGCATCTTTGAGCTCTGGCAACTTGAATGTTTTATGGTTTTTGAGTAAACAATTCCTAGAGATCAACAAGGAGGTGAAATATTCCTCAGTTCCTGATCCAAGCTCAGACAAGGTGGTGAAATATTCCACCCTCACCATTATATTTCAATTTTAGATCCATTTCTTGCATTGTTGGTAAATGAGGGTACATCTTTGAGGGTTTTTTGCAGGATTGGGGCACACTTCCAAGGGAGGAGAAGTTCAATTTGGCTAGAGGATATTGGATCCGTGGTAGATCATTTTACATAGGTGTTTTCCATCCCTAGGGTGCCTTTTATCATCAATTTGTGGAGGGTTATCACCCCATGTTTATTTATTCTCCAAGATGGGCGAATTTAAGAAGGAGGGCACAATAGAACAAACAGATTCATTCTTTTGGGGGTTAAAACTGTAACCAGAACCAAGGAGATTCATCCTATAAGGAAACCAACTAATTTTCTACACGAAGCCATCATTTTCCTTGAGTTTTTGGGCCAAATACGTAGTGGCTATCTTTATTGGAGCACTTCAGCCAGTGAGGGCACATTTCTGCTATAAGGGACAACATCCACAGCAAGGAAAAGAGTTGGACCCTGGAGATCCTTTTATTCATCTTGTGGAGGATTTTTGGGATCTATATATCTACTTTTTATTGTATTTTGGAGGCATATGCAGCCACAAATTCTCACACTCTTATGAAAATGGCCTTACAAACCCCCTTTTAGAAATCCTTTACCCGCAAACCGACCTAACTCAAATTCTAAAGGCCTAAATCTAGAAAGCTTACAGTTTGTTATCCAGACGATTCTAGAGGCACATGATAACTTATCTCCTCATGAGATTCCTGAAGACATGGCTGAACAAGAAATAGTGGAAAGGATAAATCCTCTCCCAACATTTCAAGGCATTTTTCGGATAGCATTTTTCAAGCTAATTTCGAAACAGTGCATCTTTACAATACCAGAAGTAAAACGAGGAATAAATCCTCTTCTGAAATGGGAACTAATGCACCTTAAAAATAGTCTAAAAAAATTGAATTTAAACATAATTTGGCAGCTCCAAGTTTAGAGTATGATTTGATTGAGGATCTCAAAAAACTTAGAGCTAATATTTATGTTTATGAATTATTAAAATTTCCATTTCTTTTGCAAAAGATGTTGCAGAATATTGCAGAAAACAACAAAAACAACAATCCAAACAACAATAAATTTGTAGAAAACAACCCCAAAACATCTCAAAAGGTCTCTGTTAAAACGACGTCGGAGTCCTCTGATAAAAGAGACCTTACTGTAAAAAGTGTAACAAATGTAGATAAACTAGTTCTTGTGGATGCAACTAAAAAACAACAAACTTCTGTTGTTAATACTCGTAGAAATGTCGCACCCTTTTTGTTGACTTTTGAAATTTTCAATAGGAATGTACATAATTGTATGGTAGATTCAAGTGCATCATCAAATGCAATGCCTTCATCTGTCTGCCAAAAAATCAATGCTGAAGTTCAACCTTCCAGTCTAACAATTATTCAGCTTGATGGGACTAGTGTTAAAGTAATAGGTGAATTAAAAAATGTGCTTATCAGATTATCATCTAATCCTAAAGTCCATTAGGTTATTGATATTATTGTCATTGATATCCCTGAAGTATATGGATTATTTTTAAGTAGAGATTGGTCCGAAAAACTACATGGTTATTTTGCAACAGATTGGTCTCACTTATGGCTTCTCGAGAATGGAAAGCCTAACAGAATAAAGGTCAATCGTGAGCATTATCTTAAGTTCACGGTAGATGATTTAAATGATCCTAATGAACCTTTCACTTCTTCCGCCAATTTGCCTGAAATGGAGGGGATCAACACTTTTTTTGACAATTACATGGCTGAAACTTCTACCATTACTGATCTGGAACAACAGTCTGAAATTATGACATGCACACAATTAACATCCCTCTCTCAGTGGTCACATGCACCTGACAAAAATCAGATCTGGTCTCTCTACTTCGATGGATCTAAATCTAAGGAAGGAGCCGGTGCAGGATGTGTTCTCATTGATCCAAAAGGTAACAAAACCTTGATCGCTTTTTGGTTAGAATTTGAATGCACAAACAATACGGCTGAGTACGAAGCACTTCTACAAGATCTCAAAAAAGCACTAGATCTGAGGATTCAGAACTTGAAAGTCTTCAAGGTGATTCAGAAATTGTGGTTAGGAAGGTAAAAAATTATATGCATTGTTTATCTCCACACCTAAAAAGCTATCAGACTGAGGTATGGAATCTAATCAATAAATTTTCCATGTTTAACATTAATTCTATTCCGAGGTTAAATAATTCTGAGGCTGATTTGTTAGCTAATGTCGCATATATGCAGAAGGTCTCTTTCCAAATGCATTTTCGGTCGAGTTTTTGTTCAGACCATCCATCCCGTACAACATCACAAATTGGAGAGTCTTCGATGATGATCAACAAATCATTAGTTTTCTGCACATGAAAGACACTTTCCAAGGCATGGATATAGATGAAGGTACCCACGATGAAAACCTTCGCAATTTTATGGTAATACTAGATCCAAGATCTCCGGAATCAACATCAGATCTAGTAAATTATATCCCTAAATCTATGGTAAGATTATAAAGGTTTTATGATTTGCAAGATAAATTAAGAAAATCAGTGAATTGTAAAACGAATAGTTCTTCCTTGACTCATGAAAAACTAAATTTAGGAACTAAAGATAACCCACAGTGCATCAATTTGGGAATGGGATGTTCTGAGCAAGAAAAGATAGCATTTATTAAGTTGTTCAAGGAATTTAAATATATTTTTTCTTTGACATACGATGATCTAAAAACCTTTGATCCTACCATCATACAACACATTATTCCAATGAAACCCTAGACCCAACCTTTTCAACAGAAGTTAAGAAAGATGGACCCAAAACTTGAACCAACAGTTAAGAAAGAACTAAACAAACTCTTGAATGCTAAAATAATCTTCCCGGTAATACATACACAGTGGGACTCTAATCTTGTGCCTGTAAGGAAGAAGAGTGGTGAAATTTGACTATGTGTCGATTTCTGAAATTTAAATTGAGCATCTGATAAAGACAACTACCATGTTCTTCCCATGGTATAGACTTTCAAACAAGTATCCAGTTCTGAAATATTATCACTGAAGGATGGTTTTTCAGGGAATAACCAAGTCTTGATGTCTCCCCCAGACTAGCTCAAAACCACTTTCCGTACTCCATGGGGTACCTATTCTTATGGAAAGATGCTCTTTGGGCTTATAAATGGCGGTGAAACCTTTCAGAGAGTGATAGATATTGCTTTCCGTGGTTTAATCAATCAATCTATAGTGGTTTATCTAGATGATGTCACTGTCTTCTCAAAGAATAAAGGAGATCATCTAGCTCATCTAAGATATGTTCTACAACGATGTCATAAGTATGACATTTCTTTAAATCCTAAAAAATATGTATTTACAGTAGAAAAAGGTAAACTCCTTAGTTTCATTGTATCTAATGAAGGGATGATTATTGACCCTGAAAGGACCGAAGTCATTTCAAAACTGCCCCCCCCTAGTCTTCCAAAAATTCCATGCAATCTTTCTTAGGTCGGATAAATTTTGTCCGGGGGTTTGTCCCCAACTTTTCAGAAATGATCGGGCCAGTACAGAAATTAATAAAAAGATATGTACAATACCATTGGGGACCCCTAGAGAGCCAAGCTTTCAACTCAATAAAAAAGTCCATAGTTGAGGCTCCATCCCTGATGAGTCCCGATTTTTCACGAGATTTCACTCTCTACACGTTTGCCTTTGATTGGTCTTATGCTGTTGTGCTAACCCAAAAGAATGCTAAAAACAACGAAGTTCCAATTGCCTTTATGAGCTCAGCCTTTAAAGGAGTAGAACTTAATTACCCAACACTAGATCAATAGGCTTATGTTATTTTTAATGAAGTGAAACACTTTTGATCTTATCTAATGAAATCTAGGACGAAAATCATTGTCCCTTACCCTGCTGTCAGAAATTTCTTAGTACAGAAAGAACTGGGTGAAAAAAGGGAAAATTGGGTTACATCCTTACAAGAATATGACCTAGACATCAGTCTAGCACAAATTGTTAGAGGCCAAGGTTTATGTAAATTGGTTGTTGATTCAGCTATAGGACAACAGAATGAAACTAATATGTTAATTCAAGATCAACACAATCAAAATCAAATATGTTGTGCACAAAACCTTACTAGTCCTTGGTATCATGACATAAAGTTTTACCTAATACACAGATCAACTCCCCATTACCTTGATGCAAAAAAGAGGAGGTAAATGAGATTAAACTATGCTTCTTTCCAGTTGGTAAATGGTATTTTGTTTCACCATAATTTCGATGGAATACTTATGCGCTATCTAGAGAAAGATGAAGCAGAGAAAGTCTGATTGGAATTACATGCAGGGAAAGCTGGTGGTGATTTTGGTGGAGACACCACTGCCCACAAAGTATTAAGAGAAGGTTATTACTGGCCTACTCTTTTCAAAGACGCCCGTGCCTTATGATGCAAGTGTGTAATATGTCAAAAGGCATTTGGACAAGTACAGAAACCAACATTCCCACTGCAACTTGTCTCATTAGACATCCCTTTCCAACAATGGGGCCTTGATATTATAGGTCCAATCAACCCTACATCCTCGCAAAAGCATAAATACATCATAACAACCACAAACTATTTCACCAGATGGTCTGAGGCTGCACCATTAAAAGTGGTAAACACTAGCTAGGTAATATCCTTCCCGAATTCAAATATTATCACTCATTTCGGTATTCCTTAATGCCTGGTGTTCGATAATGCTTCCTATTTTCCATCTCTTGAAATGAGTGATTTTGCTTTAGAAAAAGGAATAAAATTAAAATATTATGCCAGCTATAACCCCCAAGGCAATGGTTTGGCGGAGTCAACTAATAAAAACCTGATCAAGATCATCAAGAGAACGGTCTCCAAAAACCACAAAAACTGGCATAACACACTATTTAATGCAATCTGTGTTGATAGGGTAACTCCTAAAACTGACATTGGTAATTCCCCCTTTTTCCTCATTTACGGAAGGGAAGCGATTCTTCCACCGCATGTCCTTCTTCCATCTCTGTAGTTATCGCAGAAGGTGCAAGAAGAAGACGGCCCTCCCTTGGAAAGTCAGATTAACGCTTTGTTGAAGTTAGAGGAAGTAAGGGCTCAAGCAAAATGAAAATTGGATCAACATCAACTCATTGTCAAAAACTGGTTCGATTCCAATTCTGCCTCAGATATAAATTTTGAGGTAGGCAATCTTGTTCTTAAGTGGGACAAACCTCATGAGGGGAAAGAAGAACATACTAAGTTTCAAAACTTGTTGTTGGGACCATTTTTAATTGCTGAAAAACTAGGTCCCAGTTCTTTCCACTTGCAGAATTTAGAGGGACAACCAATCACCTTTCCAGTAAATGGACAAACTCTCAAAAGGTATTTCACCTAACGACTCTCCAATACTCCATTTGTACATATTTTTCTATTTTGATTTCTTTGCTTTCCATTTTTCTTTGCTGGTTTGTTTTTGTTGTTGTTGTTTTTCATTGGTCCTTTTGAATCAAACATGCCTGTATTAAAGTCTAGCTCAAACAAAGAGAACATAATACTTCATCTCAAGAATAGCTGTCAAAGGCTATGAGAACATCAAATGATTTATTTCTCTGAAATTTTAGGCTAGTTAAAGATGATATTTTGTTTAAAACTCGACTCCTCGGTTTCAATTTGCACTTGAAAGTATTCACAACTATCTTTAAAAAATCTCTTTACGTTGTCCCTGCTCTATAAGAAAACAACTCAACGATATCTCCCTGTCCTTGAAATTTAGTTTTATCAATGAACTATTTTTCAAATATTAATGAAGGTTAGCAAGAAGAATTTAAAGGACTGAGAAATATTAAGTTGTATTAAAAAACTGGAATTTTCAGCGTCACCCCGCTCTGTTGAATATCTTTAAAACTATAGAAGAATGTGAATAATTTCTCAGAGAGCTGTGGGAAGTATTTGTAAACTCGTCGGGACACTGAACAGGTCTACAGGCAGTGGGTAAATGCATGCATGACTCCAAGGCAACTTCGTCAGGGTATTGAATAGGCCCGCTGGCAGCAAAGCAATGTCAAGTAAAAGAAAATTCTGAGGTATGAGTCTTGTTTTTGGCCATAAACGTCCTTCATTCTAATTTGAAATTTCTTGGACATGATATAGACGTCATAGTTGGTTAATTGACATCCATGTCCAGGCTATGAATGCATTTTGGTAGCAATGGCCCTATCAACAGTATTGGAGATATTAACTTAAACGTCGTGGCATTCTTTTGTGAAGTTTGTCAACAAATTTTGTTCTTTGAAACGAAAGATATCCGAAACTAGGATGCGTCATGATTATTAAAGGTGTTCATATAGCCTTTGAGTTATTATTCGATTTGAAGTTTTTCAGATTCCTCTAACCTGAACTTTTTCATATTGCAGAGATAACTGCTTCTCCCAGCATGTCGCCATTGTTGGCAGCCCAAATTTTTGTTAACTTTTTATATCAATTAAATGATCTATATAGTTGCCTAACTAGGGTCATCTATTTTATTACTCTTCATGATGTAATTTTCGAAACGATAGTCGTAAGTTATCGCTTTTCCCTATTATTTTATTTTTTTCTTTGTTCATGACTGAAAGCATCAAAACGAAGCATCAAAACTTGCGACTGTGTTACCATTCTTTTTTAAAAATTATTTAAAGGAAAATTGTTCCTACAGTCTATTAATGAAGCTTTGTTCCTTGTCATGAAGAGTTATTCTATTTGTTTCGATTCTTTGAACACCAAGCATGCTTAGGGATTGATAGTTATATAACCAAAGGGCCTCTTTGATTTGAGTTTTTGTTTGGTTTTTGTTTAATTCTTAGTTATATGTTTCCTTTTTACTAGGCCTTTGATTTTTTTATTTTCAACCTCCCCCAAAGCTTATGATCAAACCCACTGTGCACGCACTTATTTTCATTTTAATTTGTTTGGTCATGGTTTGTACTTTATGAAAAGGTGGAAATACGATTTGCAGTCATTCATCATTTCCAAGACTTGTCTTGGGCTTTGCGAACCCTCTTCGCATGCATTTCAATTAACGCCCATCTTATCGTTATGAGTTTTATGTTCATACGTCATTCACTGTTGGTGTGTCTCGGGCTCAGGGTATGGCTCTGGACTGTCTCACAAACTCTCCCTATGCACTGTGTTTGATTGATTACCCTTTCATCCAGTATGACTCCTATCATTAGAGTCGAACGAAATGGCATTCAAACTCTTCTCTTATATGACGATGCCAGAGAAGATTTGGAGAGAAGTGGTGGGCTCATTTTCATTAGAAAATTTCAGGGTTTCAATTTACAAACTGCTTAGGAATTCACTTTCTCCTTCGATGGGTGTAGAGCTAAGGTGGGTGATGTCCAACTTGAGATTACAGAGGATTTCTTGATTCAAGCTATAGGACTACCTTCCATTGGTCAAAGGTGGTTCAAAAATGAAAAGGTGGAATAAGTTCCTTCGGGTCTGCTTTTTACATCTCAGAAGATAAAAGGGTGTGACAAAGGTCCGCCCATCTCTTCACTGAAATTTCATTAGCAGGGTCTGCTTGCTGTGTTAAAACAGTTTTTCACTTGTGAGGGACATTTTGGTCTTGTATTTCTTTATCATTTGCGTCTGCATATGATTTTTATGGGGTTTCCCTTGAACATTATGTATTACTTATTAAGGAGTCTTTATAAAATGGGAAAAAGGTATAAAAAGCAGCAGTCAGACTCGAGCCTCTTCCATCACAGCCTAATTAAAATCTTGCTTGTGAATCAATTAGAATTGCAGAGTGATAATTGGGACTCATTCTTAATAAAAAATGGTTTCTCCAATCCCATTGTTGAAGAAATTGATAAACTCATGGTTGAAGAAACCCTAATCTACCCTACAACACCCCTCTCAGCTACCCAGGCCTATGTCTCAGCCTCCTACAACAAACCCTTAATAGATCTAAAGGTTATTGAATAGTCCTGTGAGCAGGTTATACATCCTAATGACTGTGTTAAAAATTTAAAGAAACCTACAGGGAAGGCATCTAAAAGCAATGCTGATATAAATTTTAAGAACGAGAGAGTCAGGAGGCTAATTTCGAGGAGGCTTCGTAACAAGTAGAACTCCCATGCAAGATCGATCAGCATGATCGAGGTTCATGAGAGTTCGTACTATGAAATCGATAGGTTCCTCGCTGGGGAAGACCCTCATTTGTTCGAGCCACACCTTGATTGGCCCTACGACTTTGTTGACAATTTACCTCCCTGTTTGAAAAACAATGCAGAGTTTCCTGGTGTTAAATTGGGTAATGAATCTACTATTTGTGTGGATGATTCTCCAGTTCACAACAATGTTTGTTCCCACGCAACTACTGCATAGTCAAAGTGTGAAGTCTATCTATCCTAGATTGATAGATATTATATTGATATCCCTATCCTACAGTCACGAGTTAAGGCTCTAACGAATGAGATCGATGTCTTAACGAGGGAAAACCACAGGCTCGAGTCTATTATTCAAGGAAAAGAAAAATGTATGAAGACAACAAGCAATGTAGTATTTAAAAATGTTGAGGCTGGAACAACCATTGTAAATTTCAAGGTTGTATGATACGATTTGTTCTCATAGTTGGATGTATGATTCTTTATCTTAAAATAGGACTATTTGTTGAAGCTAGATTTCTTTGTTTTTTTTTTATAAATTGTATTTCATTTACTAAAATAACTAGCGAGATTTGTTAATTCAAATTGTGCAAATTAATGGTTGAATATGTATCTAAATCTTTCTATTTTCCCTTTTTTTTTCAGGATATTTAGGAATCCATAATTACAAATTGATCTGAGGCATCCTCGAGACCTTCTAGTCATATCTTTGATGCATTTTGTATGAACATAAATGAACTTTTTTTAGGTTTGGAGGATTTAGTAAGATCTGGGTAGTTGTATCCCCCTTTTATTTTTGTAATCAATATATGATCTCAGAAAGGGAAATAATTGTCTTTTATGAGGCCTTTATAAACCGATTATTTTTGTAATCAGAGGCATCTTGGCCTGGGGCTTGGTGTGAACAAACTTATACTCAAATTTAGACATAACAAATATTTACTTTATGATTTAGTCATGTGTGAATGTTGTTGTTGTCTATAATTTGTTTATCTTGATGATTGGATGACTGTTAGCTTTCGTCTTCGCAGATTATTTTGTTGTCAAGATAGTTTTTCTCTCACAGTTCATGATTTTATTCTTCAGGTTTATGAAAATAGTGAATGATCATTCAATTCATATTATGAGGTTTACTTTAAACATGTTGATTGATTAAATGCAAGTTGTAACTGTCGGATTTATCTTATGCGTTATTACTTGCAGTTTATTATATCACAGTTTTTATTTTGTGTCCTATTTTTTTATCAATTAAATACACCAGTCAATGTACAGTTTGACATTTATCCCAAATAGTGTGAAGATGCACAACAGATTTATCTCATGGATGGGCTGATGTACGATTTACACAAACACTTGGGTGCATACTCTTCAAGTGATTAATAGGTTAGTCTGTTCTTTTCTTTATTTTCTTGTTTATGATCAAAATTCTTATATATATTAAAATTTTCATTGTCTATGTTTTTCTGTTTAAATAAGTAATTTAATATTTGATCTTACGAATGCATATAGACTTTAAAACAAACCAAAAAACAAATAGTACTTTCTGATTTCTTTATCTACTTTCATCGAAAGAACTATTATACATTTGATTTTTTATGAGTTCATATTAAAACTCATTATTTGTATATCTTGTATATATGAATTAGATAAACAGAACTATCATATAAATATTATTTAAATAAACTGTATATGTATTTAGATGTACATATATATTTCAATGATTAGAAATTAGTGAGTTATTTCATTTCTTTTATTTATTTTTTCGTTTTCTTTAGGACTTTAGATTGGCCAACGGAGCCATTAAACCTGTTAGAGTGAGTCAATCCAAACAGCTTGGGTTAATTAGACAGCCTCGGACCGGATTCACTCTTCCAGTTGAGGAGCGATCATTTTGGCCCGTCAACAAGACTTACAGTGGTATCAGAGCGTTGTATCGTCCCAGCTCGAAGGAGAATCACTGAGAAAAATTTCAAATGGAAAATCAATGGCCATACATGGGGGTGTTAAATGAAGAGTTTACAGATTGTTTGAGGGAGTATATATCATATGGTAAAGAATTTCACACAACCATGTCATTCACATAATTTTTCACCATCAAAAATCCATAGTGGTATGAGCCACAATTAGCAATGAATGAAGAGTTTAATGATTCTGAAGGAAAAATAGAGTGGTTAGAGGTACATGCATCTATTCATGTTGATGATGTGTGCAATGAGGACGATAGCCCAACATTTCATGATAGTCATTAGATCCATCCTATTGGATGAAAAACACCAATACACATGGTAAGGATCTTGATAGTGCCAAAGATGAATTTATCCAATCAAAAGATGTTTATTCAACGCCTTATTCCATTGATGATACTTATGATGATGGGGGGGTGTAATGTACCTCAAAAGTTACATAAAAAATAAAAAAAGTGTTTGGGAGCATTGAGTTGGTTTTGTATCCTTGAGGCCATTCAATCACTTGTCAATACTAAGGTATATTCGTCTTACTGCTTTCGCTCCTCTATCTTATTAACATAGGGTCGCTACTTCTTTTGGTAAAGTGTTTCATACGACAACATGTCCATAATTAGGGACCATTTGTCTCATGGTATCTCAATACTCTCCACTATCTTATTCCTAAGCCACTCTAAGACATGTGTTAGTAACCACTTAGAGTCTCGCTATCCTATATTGCAAGGTTAGAGGTGTCAAGCCTATAGAATTCCAATCCCATAAGTGTAAGTAGCATTATACAATCTGCAAAGAGAAATTAACCTTATTTGGAAAACATAGGTAAGGTGGATTAATTTCATCCACTAAAAAATTACACCTTGAATCTATAAAGCGCAAAGGGTTAATCTATTAGAGGTTAGGGTTATGATCATTTGCATAGAACTCGTTGGGTAATGACAAGGCCAATTGTATTGGTGTTTAATGCAGGGCAGTTGGATTCGACATGTAACAGTGTAGTGAGACCTTCATCCTGTTGCCTCGCCATTAATTCCCTTAGCTATTGATACAAGTGGAAGGAAATATGCCTTAAAGGCTTGTCTGCACATTTAAAGCACCTGGGAAAATGTATATTCAACACAGAGCTCAACTGACATGATCAAAGGAAATGTTGACACCTTCCCCGTAGTCATATGGTCTATGTACAAGCTCCTTATATCCCTTTTCTCTATTCGGAGGTTACTCCCACGCCTTTCACACTCATTCATCTTTTGGTTTGGGTGAGAGAGGATTCACCATCTCAGGCCATTACGTTCGCACCCTGGTTAAGGTTTTTTTGTGAAGGAGAGAAAGAATGTTACAGACCAAATCCTTTGTTGGCTCAAGTCTCATGGCCAGGAGTACACAATTCTCGTCCCTGTGCTAAGTGCATGGAGGTTCTTGGTGGTGGTTCCCGATAGTCGTTCTGTGTGGTAAGTTTACCTTCGGCTCTCCTTTTATTTACATTTTTAAAACAAACATTCTTCCTTTTATGTGGGTCTATGCACACCTATGTTCTTTGATAATGTTCACGTCTTATTTCCAGGGTACTGTGATAGGAAAAGGGAGTCGGGTTCTCTTTGGTAAGGGATTTGACTCCTATCCTAGTTTATCCCTGTTAATGCACCATATGTCTTGTCGGAACCGAGCCATTACTCGTATCACAACGTCTATCATGAAAGTCAAGAACTTATTCAGTTAAACCCCTTGCTATTATTCTCTATTCTCCTCCGTTAGATAGACCGTTACACCTTGTTATTTTGTTTCCTGGTTCGGTTAAACCCTTGTTATTATCTCTTGGTCTCCTCTGTTGGATCATTCGTTAAATCCTTGTTATTGTATCCTGGTCTTCTGTGGTTGACTTTAGTGTTAGCTGGTAGCATCGATTTAGAAGCAAAGTTCTTCCCATTGGCCAAACCTGTTTAATCTCTTCTGTTTAAGTTGAATATACGAAGGTTTATGTTTACCATGCATCGTTTTTTGCCTTTTATTCTTTCAGATATTCCTGTAATATCCCTTTGGATTATACACTGGTATCTATTATTAAGGATGGGCCCCTAGTTGTGTGAGGGTACCCATCAGGGAGGCACGAACACCCCTTCCCCTTTTGGTTGGGGTTATGTAGCACGACGACAAGAGGCATAAATCCTCTTCTTCAGTTAAGTATTCAACGAGCCCTTTTCTAGTCATTTTGTATTCTGTAACTTAAATGCATTATCCTGTTTGGTTATGTTTTAATGCTTCTCATTAATTCTGTGTAGGTGTAGGCATGCCAAAGCATGGGGACACCCTCCTCGCTACGTCAAAAGGTATTCGGGTTCCTACATAGTATCTAAGTTATTTTTCAATATTCAAACCCCACTCGTCCAGGCTCTGTTTCATCCTAAAGTCTAAGAGGTTAATTCCAAGTTTTGTGGTACGGGGTACACTCTGAATTGTATAAAATGTTTTCTGGTATACAGAACCATCGCACAATGTGTGCCTGGTTGGAATTTGGTAACTAGATCGTCAATTGTTAAAAATACAGTGCTCATTATATCATGTGTATTTAATATGTTGGGGGTTTGGGAACTCTGAAGTATTCTCCTCTGTATAATATAAATTGGGATTTATGTTATGGCTATCATAGTTATTTTGTTCCTGAATTGAATCTCATTATTGGATGTATAACCTCTTTACGATACAAATTATCCATGCATTGTGATTATGCCTAAGGGTTTGGTTCTTTCCCAGAATTAATATGGTCGATTATTCTAGTTTTTCGTTTATGTTCCAATTGAAGAATTAACTAGTTTCAGTTTCACGCATCACAAGTCATTTACCTACTATGTTTTAGTTATAAATGTTGAATAACCTTTATTGATCTGCTTACCCATGGAAAAGTAGCTTCATTATTAGTTTGGATTCATTCCTCGTATACTGTCTACCTTCTGTGTCAATTATCATGATCAAATAAACCCTTAACGGACTTCTCACTAGTGAATTAGATAGCTTCAATGAAGTTCTTGTACTATTTTCCTTTTGTTTCTGTTATCGCTTATTGTATAAGTTCCTTATAGATCTATGCACCATAAAGTTCGATGGTCATCATTATTCGTTTATGATTCGTGCTTTATTACCTTCTGCTTCTATCATATTCATTAAATAAGTCTCTACAGGACCGTTTGGGTTACGTATCAAGAAATCTTTTATCCTCTTTTCTCGATTACTTATATTGATTAAAAACCTCTATGGTTCTGCTCACACGAACAAGAATCAACATAGTCAACATGACAGAACCTGTGGTTTAACTGTGGGTAAACATTTTTTTAACAGGGTCATCCCTTGCTGTTGTATCTATCTCAAATTATGCATGTATATATATCTATATAACCTACCTGTAATGGGGTCCGAGGAGTCTTTTCTTTTCTTGGAATTAAAATTTTCCTCTTATAAGGTTATCTATCCATTTAATGCTATCAGATTCTAGTATGGACAGTTTACCTAATGACATTCCTCCTCTGTCGCAGAATGTCCATTACACTATATAACTATATATATAGATTTTATGACTATACCGGTTTATATGTCTGTCGATTAGTACTTCACTGTTGTAGAGTATACTTGTTGGATTTATGAATGCTATGCTTAGTTGCAAAAGGTCATTGTTTAGTGGTAGCATCCATAGGAAATTAAAACAAGACAATATGTTATGGGATTTGTAACTATTACAGAATTCGTTTCGCTGTTAATACATTCCAGAAATCTTAGTAATTTACCCAGTATTAAATCTAAATAAAAAGGTCCATTTCCAGCCAATCATTAGGAAGTAAAAATTTAGATCTTTCCCACATAATTCGACTAGAAACAAAATCGTATATAGAAGTAAAATATATTTCAATACATAATCATTTGACTAGAGAAAGGTAGAGCTACATATCTGAACCAGATTTTACGGGAAGACAAAGGGAGCAACCACGTTCCTCCCAACCATAGAATAGGGCAGTTAATCTACTTGACCGATTCACCCCCTAGCCTGACCATGAATCCATGAGGGTGAATAGAAATCTCCTCTCTAGCAATGTCCTTCGAATATGAGTAGTATTCCCCTTGCCTCACACTCACACAACAATGTTCATAACAGCAAGAACAAAATTTCTTAGTCTTTTCCCAGCATACTTGGCAGCGTCCTGCCTCCTCAGATATGCTCTTTTATTAGTTTGCCTAGGACTTTTTCCCTCTCTTGGGGAATATTCGTAGCTTTTCTAAATCCCTGATTTTCAGGGGCTGCCATTGGCCAAATCACTAATTTGTCACTTGTAACAATCAGCCCAGATTTAATTTCAATGTGTTCCCCACTCATGGAGTCATGGTCAACTAAATTCAACCTGGTTGCTCCATTTGTCCTCCTGCAATCAATATAAAATATTATTTTATTTCCTTTTTCATACAAGTGTCATAGTCAAGTAGTTGGTTGGGGAAAATCAGATCTCTTCCCAACAGTCAAATCATTTATTACAATCATAAAATTCGAAATTCAGAATTGCCATAATTGGCAAAAAAATTCCAATTTCAAAATTTACTAAAAACGGAAATAAATTTCCATCACTTTTAGATTCTAAATTATTTTGTGCAATTTCTTTATTTTGGGGATGTCACATCCTTTCCCCCTTAAATAAAAAACTATCCTTGGTGTTCGTTCCTTTCCTAGAACAGGATTGGATGAGATTTCCTCAAGTCTTCCTCCAATTCCCAAGTGGCCTCCTCAGGACTAAAGTGCTTCCATTGCACCTTTACCTGAGTGATGGTTCTATTCCAAAGTGATATTTATCTCCAGTCCGGAATGCACAGGGGTTCCACCTAGAATTCGCCTATGGGTTCGACCTAGAATTCACCTTCGGGTTCCACCTGCACCAAGTTCCAATCAATCATATGAGTAGGGTCATGAATATAATTTTTCAACAATGAAACATGAAATGGATTATGAATTCTTATATTAGATGGAAGTTCAAGTTGGTATGCTACGGGTCCAATTCAAGCTAGTATCTCAAAGGGCCCACAAAACCTAGGTGCCAACTTGGCACAATTCCCTAACTTCAACGAGATTTTTCGGGCTTTGACTTTTAAATAAACATGGTCTCCTGTTTGAAATTCCAGGTGTCTTATTTTTTGATTTGCATATCTCTTTTTCCTGTCCTGTGCTTCTTTCAAGTTCGGTTGTACCTTTTTAACCATGTTCTCCATTTCTTAGAGCATTTTGGGTCCAACCATGAGTCTGTCGGCCGGTTTATCCTAGCTAATTGGAGTCGTACATTTTTCGTCGTACAATATTTCGAAAGGGCTTAACTTAGCCGAAGTTTGATACCCATTGTTGTATGCAAATTATACGAAGTGCAGATAGTCTTCCCACTTGTTCGGTTTTTTCCTTACATACATGCAGAGCATATCATCCATGATATGGTTCATCCTTTCGGTCTGTCCATCCATTTGCGGATGATAACTAGTACTGAAATTCAAGTTGGTATTAAGCCTTGTAAACAATTCCTTCCAAAAGGCGTATGTAAATTTCACGTCTCTATCTGAAATCACCATTTTTGGAATACCATGCAGTCTAAAGATTTCTTTCATGAATATTTCAGCAATATTTATAGCTTTGAAAGTAGACTTTACAGGAATAAAGTGTGCGGAATTACTGAGTTTATCTATAACAACCATGATAGAGTCATTTTGTTTCTGATTTTTTGGCAAACCTGTTATGAAGTCGAGTGATATAGTCTCCCATTTCCATTCTGGTACTAGCAATGGCTTTAATAGGCCAGTTGGATGCTGGTGTTCAGCCTTAACCTACTGACAATATTGGCACCTTGCCAAGTATTTTGTTGTTTCACCCTTCATGTTAGGCCAATAAAATAGTTTCCTTAGTGTTTCTATCGTCTTCTCGTAACCTGGGTGGCCATAATATGACTTTTAATGTACTTCATCCAAGATTGTCAATTTTAACCCTGCAGAATCTGGTATGTAAAGTTTGTTTTTAAGCTATAATAGTCCCTTCTCATCGATGCTTAGATCTGAGTTCGCAGTATTGTTCAGTATCTCTATATTTATTTTAGTATAGTTTTCATCATCAACACCTGCCATCCTTATTCTTCCTTTCAAATCACTTTCTGCCCTGCTAACATTTATCTCGAATAACCCATGGATTCTTCTACTTAAAGCATCTACTACCTTATTTTCCTTTCTTTTGATATGTCTGACCTTGAAGTCAAATTTTCTCAAGAAGGCTAACCACCTTGCTTGCCTTGCATTAAGATCTGGTTGGTTAAATAGATATTTTACCTCACTATTGTCCGTTAATAATAGGAATCTCCTGCCCATTATGTAGTGTTGCCACATATTTAAGGCATGTATTACTGCTGCTAATTCTAAGTCATGAGTGATGTAATTCCGCTCATGTTCCTTCAATTTTTGGGACTCATAGCAAATAACGTGTCCTTCCTGGGTTAGGACACCACCTAGTCATTCTTTACTTGCATCAACACATATAGTGAAGTCTTTAACTGGGTCTGCTACCTTCAATATGGGTGTCGTTGTCAATAACTTCTTTAGTTTATTGAAGTTGTCTTGACATTTCTCTGACCAGTTAAACTTGGTTCCTTTCTTTTGTAATGATGTGATAGGGTAGGCTATCTTGGAAAACCCCTCTATAAACCGACGGTAATATCTGGTGATTCCCATGAATGACCATATATCCGCTACACCTTTAGGTATCAGCCATTCCGTAATGGATTTTGTCTTTTCTGGATCCACAACAATGCCCTCTACTGAAATTATATGTCCAAGATATTGTATCTCTTTCTGGTAGAAGTCACACTTGTCGAAATTAGCATACAGTTTGTGCTTCCTTAACGTTTGTGACACTATTCTTAAGTGTTCCTCATGTTCCTCCTCCGTCTTTGAATAGACTAGGATGTCATCGATGAATACTACCAAAAACTTGTCCAAGTACTCACTAAAACTACTATTCATTAGGCACATAAATGTGGCTGGGGTGTTAGTGAGTCTGAATGGTATGAATACAAACTCGTAGTGTCCATATATTGTTTGAAAAATTGTTTTATTTATGTCCTCATCCTTTATCCTAACTTGATGATAACTGGATCGTAAATACAACTTTGAAAAGATCTTGGCCCCACCAACTTGATCGAACAGATCATTTATCCTTGGTAAGGGGTATTTATTCTTAATCTTCATTTTGTTCAGTTGTCTATAATCGATACATAATCTTAGAGTACCGTCCTTTTTTTTCACAAAGAGGACTGGTGCTCCCCAAGGTGAGACACTTGGTCTTATGTACTCTTTGTCCATTATGTAGTGTTGCCACATTTTCAAGGCGTGTATTACCGTCGCCAATTCTAAGTCATGAGTGACATAATTTCGCTCATGTTCTTTTAATTTCTAGGATTTGTAACAAATCACGTGTCCTTCCTGAATTAGGACACCACCTAGTCCCTCTTTACTTGCATCAATACAAACTGTGAAGTCTTTATCTGGGTCTACTACCTTCAAAATGGGTGTCGATGTCAATAATTCCTTCAGCTTGTTAAAACTGCCTTGACACTTTTGCGACCAGTTAAACTTGGTCCCTTTATTTTGTAATGACGTGATATGGTAGGTTATCTTGGAAAACCCTTCTATAAATCTGCGATAATATCCGGTGATTCCCATGAATGACCGGATATCTGCCACATCCTTCATTACTGGCCATTCCATAATGACTTTGGTCTTTTTCGGGTCTACGAAACTACCTTCTGCGGAAATGAAATGTCCTAAATATTGTATTTTGTTTTGATAAAAGTCACACTTGTCAAATTTTGCGTAAAGTTTCTGTTTCCTCAATATTTGCATAACTATTCTTAAGTGTTCATCATGTTCTTCCTCCATTTTAGAATAGACTAGGATATCGTCGATAAATACTACTACGAACTTGTCTAAGTACTGACTAAAAATTCTGTTCATCAGGCACATAAATGTGGCTAGTGTGTTAGTGAGTCCAAAAGGTATGACTACAAACTCGTAGTGTCCATATATTGTTTGAAAATTTGTTTTATTTATGTCCTCATCCTTTATCCTAACTTGATGATAACCGAATCGTAAATCCAACTTTGAAAAGATCTTGGCCCCACCAACTTGATCGAACAGATCATTTATCCTTGGTAAGGGGTATTTGTTCTTAATAGTCATTTTGTTCAGTTGTCGATAATCGATACATAGTCTTAGAGTACCATCTTTCTTTTTCACAAAGAGGACTAGTGCCCCCCAAGGTGAGACACTCGGTCTAATATACTCCTTGTCCAACAATTCATGTAATTGTAATTTTAATTCTGTCAGTTCTGGTAGACTCATTCGGTAAGGTTCTTTTGAGATAGGGGATGAATTGGGTAGTAGGTCTACGGAGAAGTCTGTTTTCCCTTGAGGGGGTAGTTCAGGTATCTCATCCACAAACATGTCCCTAAAATCACATAGGACAACAAAGTCTTCTAACTTTGGCTTATCTTCTTTTTCTAACAGATTCATTACTTGGATGGCATAAACTTGACATCCTTTTCTCATAAATTTATTGAGTTGCATCGCTAAAACTTGCCTGAATGATATAGGTTTTAGTATACCTTGGGTTGTTCTAGTAGTGCCAAAGTCCTCTTTATATTTGAGTAACTTTGTATAACAATCTAGCACTGCTTTGTGCTACTCCAACCAATCCATCCTGATAATCATATCATAAGTTCCTAGTGGTAGGATATTCAGATTTGTTCTTATATTTTGACCATCTAAGATGAACTCCAAATCCTAAACAAATTCGACTACTTTCCTTTTGGTTCCTATTGCTAGTTGTACCAGCCATGATTTTGTGTGCTTCAATTTCTTAAGTTTGTTTGACTCTACTACCTCCGGAGTAATATTACTTAATGTAGCTCCAGGGTCAATTAAAATAGAAATTTGAGAGATATTGATTTTACCTTCAATCTCTACCACAGAGGACTGGTGGTCATCTTGCCGACCATCTATGGCTGCATTTATCCGATGTAGGCTTTAACCCACATCTCCCACTATCGAGGCTTCCTGTAAATTATGAACTACGGTTATGTTTGTTGAACTTAGACATGGACGGTTCCTCCTTAGATGAGGTTCTACACATTACCAACACTTTAGTGGCTCACGAGAGTTGTTCCCAAAATATTTTGTTCCCAAATTTATCGGTTTACCGCCGCCTTGCATATTCAAATGATTGGAGTGAAAATCATTTCTAGAAAATATTTTTACAGCATTCTGATACGGTGCTAACTGGTATCCCTTCTTCCATTGGTTCATTCGATCTTGTTTCTTATCCTTCCAGGCTTTGGGAAAATCCACTTGCTGTTTGTACTGGTCATAGCACATTCGTGCTTTCCTGAATACTTCACTCAAGGATTTGGAGTTGTCAAACTCAATTCTGTCCCTGTAAGACTGTGGTAAACAACTTAAGAATTGTTGGATTTTTACCTTATCCTCTTGGATGTATGGTATGAACCTTATCAGCTCCATAAATTTGTTTATAAGGTCCTCCATCGACATCTATCCAAGTCGTAACTTATAGAATTCTTTTGTTTTCCTTTCATAATATCTTTTAGAAAGGTATTGTTTTTTGAAATACTTCTTAAAGTCACACAATTCCAACTATTTATCCTTTAGGTCCTTTGCCAATTTCAAGTCTTGCCAGCAAACATTGGCCTTCCCTTTCGGATTGTAGATGGCCATTCTGACCTTCATATTGTTGAAATAGTTGTAGATCTGGAAGCATTTTTTTATGTCCAACAACCATGCCTCAGCTTCTTCTCCTATCCTGGATTCTCCATCAAAGGTGGCTGGCTTATTTTTTTTTTTAATTCTCCTTCAAGGTGGTCTACTTGTTTTCTTGTTCTGTCTATTTTAGTTTTGTCTTCAGTTGAAGGTGTTCCTTTGGACGAACTGTCTCCTTTTTGTGTTTCTGGCCCAGAGTTCTTGGAGGCCCTTTTGCTGAACTCTTCATCATGGTTACTGTCCTTTGGGATTTTCTAGGTCACTATACTATGCAACATGACTTCATTTATCTCTTGTTGTTCCTGATGTGCCTTCTTCAATTTCTCATTGTCTTCTTTGAAAACATGCAGCTCAACAATGAGATTCCTCATTGTTTCCAATACTTCCGTAGGAGAGCTTCCGTCACTATTCTGCCTTGGATCTCTACGAGGTCCCTGTTTTGGATTTCCTTCCATCTTGATTTCTGCATCATTATGAGCTACCATGATTAACATGAAACAGAGAAGTATTCTATATGTAACAAAGAAGTTTATTATTAGTTTCACATAAGTAACAATATATATATGTAAATGCGTTAATGTGGCCTTATTCAAGGCCTAGTGTTGTAAACTCTACTCTAATACCATATGTAATATACCTCTAATTTGACATCAATTTCATTTTTTTTCTTAATGGTACATTAATCTCCAACTTTTTGTTTAATAAAGTTGTAGAACATGATACTTAAAGTTTACCCTGATTACAGATTGGCATTCTAACTATTACATGAGGATAATACTATGTTAAACTAATCATCATACTTCATATGATGGGTTGTCAAAAGGTTACAATACCTTTTCCACACATATATTTCTTTTATAAATCTTATTAATACTTCTACATATACCCAACCACCTGTATACGATTTTCATTAGGATTCTTCATGTTGCACGCAAGTTTAAAACATTGCCCTGTCGTAATAGCATATCCATCAAACTATGTAAATGTCGAGAGTTATGACCTTGGTGTAATCTCGTATTAAGTCATGGTTAGTGATACTATTTTTTCAATGCCTGAGTCACTGAAACATTTTCCCTTAAGGCTCAGACGTGGTCATAACACTAGTACTCATTCGACTTAAGGTTTTAAACCAAACAATTCTCATGCAAAAATCCCTATGCAACTAACTCGTAACTAAAATTCGTACCACCGATAGAAAAGTTAGAAAGGTAAGCTAACTGAACAAATTAGTTTGTGAATGAACAATCGTGAAGTCACTTTCATTAATCTCGTATCTTGGTTGGTAAGGGGAGGAAATGCACCTGTCAAAAAATAATTAAGGTTATGTGCATGTCTTTAATAACGGTCCTTCACACACCAGTCTTGATGGCTCTCCCACCTGGCCTTTCCTAATCCCAACGTGCCAACTTTGTCCTAGCACATGGTCCAACGTTCTTTAGCATTTAATCTAGAAGTACACCCTTCACTTAGAGTTTAGGCGAGCTCTTTCCTCGTCATTATGACTCCTTGAGAAAACAATATCGGCTCTGTGGGTGGTTCTTTTGGATGAGGAAAAAATAATGTACACTAGAGGTCGTTGATCAACCTTCCAGTCGACCCGACCCATTTTCCTGGTAATTTTTTTCCTATTATGTAACCTTAAACCATAGGCATAGAGATCTGGTGGTTCAAATCGATGAAGTCCTTTTTACTTGTAGTTCTTATCACAGATTTTTCATGTATTTCTTTTCGGTATACCGAGAATTTTCGGCACTTTATCTCCTCACTCAAAACTCAAAGACTTGTTCATTTAGCCTCCTGGTAATTAGTTTAGGGTTTTTGGTATGCTCTAGGTTTTACTAATCCATGCTCGTACCCGTTGGTTAAAGGTCGAGACCAGAGTCGAATAAATGTGAGTTTTTCGTGTTAAACAGGTTAGGGTACTCTATGTGTGACAACTCTTTCACTCCCAACCTTTCCTTTGCAAAGGTGAGTCCTCTTATTCGACATTCCATTCAGTCCCTTAAATTGTCTTTTTAAATGGAGTCCATAGCCATCAATTATTTGGTAAAGAAAACAAATACTACTTAACACATTCCCATCTAAATCCTGGAAATTCCTCATGGTATGTGTCTTTTGAATATTAAGGTTCTGTGAGTATTTCTATAAGGGTATTTCTTTTGTCGAATAAAAGTTTGCATCGACAGTTTTGTATTGATGACGCTAACTATTGCAAGGTGACCTCATATGGGTCTGGTCCAGACATGCTCTATGATGACTGTGTGTTCTTATTACTCTCTATAGTCTTGATTTGCGGAGGGTTTCAGAGTCCAACGTTGGGGTAAGGCCTTGGTTTGAGACCTCTCTTTGTCACAACACAACTTATACTTGTCTGTGTATTATGGAAAACAATATCGTCATCTATTTTACCATGTTTAAATTTTTTATTCACTGTAGCTATACTTTTGTTTTATTATAATTTTTTTGTTTTCATTTTAATCACTCGTATAATCACTAATGGTGGGATTTACTGATGTGAGGACCCATCAGAGACTTTTTGTGTGGTCCTCCCATGGCCCGAATATCCATCCAGGAGACAAACTCCAAGGAAGGAAAAGGATGAAACCACCAAATCAAAAGTTAAGTATTCTCTACTATATTCCGTTAATAATAATTATGACTTCTGTTGGTGTTATCTTATTTCTTGTAAAAAATTTACTAATTCTCATGATTGATAATTCTTCCAGGCTTTTGTACATACAAGGACTTCAGAGCTTCCTCTTCATATGCGTTAAAAAAAGGTATTCGAGTTCCTTTTTCTATTAACCACTTAGGAGGACCAAAAAACAGGGTTACAAATTTTAGTTTGTCGGCGTTCGATAAAGGTGCTTGGTTACCCATAAAGGCTTGGAAAGAGGGAAAATTTCCAACTGTAATCTTAAGTTTTGGGTTCGGTAATCATGATTAATGATAAATCGAAGGTTTTCCTATGGGAATTACTTTCCAGTTTAAATGAACACTGTAATGACTATTGTAATTAATCAAATCATCTCACTGTTCGGATGTATCTTAGACTGGTACTTGGTCATTAAGGCCATCGTTTCAGTTTTCTTTGAATCTCTGTATGACTTCAATCTTAAAGTTATGAAAAATTTTGGTAGGATTATCTATAAATTGAAGGATTGTTTTCTTAAAACGATTTTCTTTCTTTTACTCAGACATTTTGTATTACCTCGTTGAGTCTGTAGTATTCCTATTTTTCTTTTACTGCTGGAAGATTTTAGGATCGAGGTTTATCCAAGTCAAGTGTTAATATATGACCTGTGGATGTTTTACTTATTTATATATAAATCGATATGTACAGACTTACAAATATATGTCTGCATCTAACCTTTTGGATGCTTTTACTATGTGGGGTAATTCTATCTTGCTGGTAATAGTTGCACTTTCAATTTCAAGATGCGTATAACAAGATCTGATAAATGCATAATGTCATTTCTAATTCGCATTGTTGTAGAGGTTTATTTGCTATTCTAATGCATACAGTTTAGTTCCAGTGGGAATACATAAGAATATATGTTTATATATGTTTGACCTTGATCCTGTTTACTTTCGGATTCATAGGAATATAATTAAAACTTCAAATCGAACTCTGTGTGTAAATTCTTACAGCAAAATAATGACTTACAAGGTTATAAAGACCTACAGAAACACAATAATCCCGATTTTTCCAAAAAAAAGATACTCTAGTATTCATTCATACTTTAATTCAACCATAAACGTTTTTCAACATTAGATTCGTGAAGTATGCTATCTGTTACATACATCATTCATTTGGACAGATTTCGCCTAGGATTATTAAATCCATACTAAATTTAATAGTTGCACTACCACTGTGACTAAATCCTTCAACAAAAATGGGAAATAATTCGATTCAAATTTAATAAATACATCTCATTAGATATAAGATCATTCATGCAGAGAGGGATAGGATACATATTTGAACCATTTTGTGTCAAGGCAAAGGGAACAACCAAGTTCCTCCCAACTGTAGAATAGGGCATTCACAATCACTTGCCCAATTCACCCCCTAGTCTGACCATGAACCCATGAGGATGAACTTGGAAACTCTTCCTCCGCATTGTCCTTCAATTCCATCCCATTCCTCTTGCTTCATAGTCATTCAATAGTGTTCATAAGAACAAGGGAAAAATCATTAGTCTCTTTCTCCCCAGCATACTTGGCAGCGTCCTACCTCCTCACATATGCTACTTATCAATCCAAATCTTTTGCCTAGGTCTTTTTCCCTCACTTGGGAATTTTTGTAGCTTTCTAAATCCCTGATTTTCAAGGGCTGCTAATGGTCATATCTCTAATTTTCCACTTGTAACAATCAGCGCAGAGGTAGTTCCAACATGTTCCCCACTTATGGAGTCATGGTCAGCTGATTTAAACATGGTTGTTCCATTTGTCCTCGTACAATCAATATAAATATTTGATTTTCATACATGTGTCATAGTCAAATAATTAGTTGGGTCAAATGAGATCTTTTCCCAATAGTCATAATAATTAGTTACAATTATTAAATTTGAAATTTGGAATTGCCATAAATGGAAAGAATTTTCCAAATTCGAATTTACTAAAAACAAAATAATTTATCAACACATTAATTTAAAAAAAAATACTTTTATTCTTGGGGACGTCACAGTTTACTTGTAGTCTCTTGGCTCTCTTTTTTCCCAGCGTCTTTTCATATTGACAATATACATTCCTCTACTAGATATTAACTCGCGATAGTGCACAAAGGGTTCACATGTTTGGGAGAGGAGTAGAATGGACATCTTATTACATAGATGTTTAGGCCCTCTGCACTGAATGTGTTGATTTTAAGCATGTGACATGTTTCAGGTTATAAGAAATCCAAAATAACAAGGGTATCGAACAAGATGCACAAGGTAAAACCAATAAACAAATAGATCAAGAAAAATCAAACTAACTAAGGAAAAAAATGTTGAAAGTGAAAACTAGAAACAAGTTTTATTTATGTACAAGTGATGAGTATCTTCAAGGGTTAACTGATATAACATTTTAGGACTTGGACATTTACAAGGAGAGAATCGATTTCTCCCTGAAGGTTTTGTAATCGAAAAATACCTTGTCCAATATTTTCTTTGATAAGGTAGGGACCAAGCCAAAGTTGTTGAAATTTTATATGTTTCTCTTTATCATCATGTGGTATATCCCATTTCAGGAGTAGATCCCCAACTTAGAATTCTTTCTCACCGAGAAACTTCTTATCAAACCAACATTTGACTATTTGGTGATGAGCTTCAAACTTGGTTTTAGTCTTGTCACTTATTTCTTCAAGGTTCAATAAGGTATTTATATGACTCTAGATAACTGGTCATTCTCTTCCTTGAGACTATTTTGTAAGTTGGAGAGAGTGCAGGTAAACGTTCGAGGGTAACATGACTTCTTTCCCATACACAAGAAAACACAATGATGCTCTGATGGAGGCTTTTGGGGTGACACGATATGTTGAGAGAGCATTTCATAATGCATTGTGCCAATTTCTCTAGTGATCGACCATAGTTCTCTTTAGAATACAAATGATGTTCTTGTTTGTGGATTCTACTAGGCCATTTCCTTGGGGGTAATATTTAGTGGAATACTTTAAAATAAATCTCTTTTCTAATGCATACTCAGATAATTTCAAATATTAAAAGTAAGCAACATTATCAAATACTAAAGAGTTAGGAATACCAAACCTTGTGATAATGTGTTGCTCAAGAAAATTAAGCATTGCCTCCTCATTCAATTTGACTAATTTAATTGCTTCAATCCAATGTCTGATATAATTAGTTGCGGTTAGAATATACCTTTTTTGTCAATATAAATGAGGATATATCTCACCAACAATATCTAAGCCCCATTGCTCAAATGGTTCTTCCACTGCTATAGGCTAGAGAGGAAAACAAGAATTTGTTTCTCTCCCTGTTGATTTTTGACATGCTTCACAGCTTCTTGAGTACATATGAGCATCCTTGAAGAGGGTGGGACAATAGTATCCCACTCTTAGCACTTTATGAGCCATCGTGACTCTTGAGAAATGACCACCAATAGGTCCATCATGTATATATCTTAGCACCTTATCAAATTCTTGTTTTACAAGACATCTAAGCAACACTCCATCGTAATTATTTCTAAACAAGATGCCATGTAATAATTGATACTATAAATATTTCATCTCTAACACTCTTATTTTCTTAGAATTGATATTATCTGGAGTGGTTCCATATTGTAAATAATACTTAATATGATTGTAACATGAGCCTTCAATGGTTGGAAGATATGGAACTTCTTGTGTATACATGATATGCTCATCTTTCCAACCATCCTCTTCTTATTATTCAACATCAACTCTTCGAGTTACTAATTTACAGAATCCTTGACCCTTTACAATGTTGGATGGTTTAAATTCGAGGTCATATTGCAGAGATGTCATCCAATTTCTTCATCTTTCACCGAATTATTTTTGAACGAACATGGATCTCACATCAAGGTGTGGGATGATGACTTGAGTAAAATTTTTTAAGATATACAGTCTAAACTTCTTGATTGCTTTATTGACAACAAATGCTTGATTTTCCACTGGAGGATAATTTAGTTCAACACCTTGTAATCCAATGCTCATAAAAGAAACATGATATTCATCTCCTTGTTCATCCTTTTTTGTGAGTGCTATTGTCGATGAATTCTCAGATGCAAATGTATATAGTAGGAAATATTTTGAAAAATTAGGACTTCGAAGAGACTGCGCATTGACTATGGTGATTTTGATATTATAAATTATTCCTTTTCCATAGGTGTACATCCGTTTTAATCATCTTTTGTAAGCGTTTTTCAATCTCAACAAAGTTTGGAATGGATCTTCTGGCGAAATTGATTTTGCCAAAAAAATATTGCATAGACCTCTTGTTGTTCGGTGGAGCAATTTGTAAAATTGATTTGGTTCTCTCTCGATCCACCGAAATTCCTTCTTTTGAGACCGTGTCCCAATAAAATTCCTTTTGAAACAACAAATACAATTTTCTTGGGATTAAGCCGAATTCCATATTTTCTACGATGCTGGAAAATCAACTTGAGATGTTTTGGGTGATTTCCACTTTCTTTTGAATAAAATTTAATATTATCAAGGTAGAAAACCACAATTTCACAGATTAATCCTTTGAAATCAATGTCCATTTCTCTTTGAAAGGTGGCTCATGCATTCATAAGACAAAAATACATTCTTCTGTAAGCATAAGTTACCCATTTAGTTCGAAAAGTTGTCTTTAATTGGTCTGGTTCTGCTACAATAACCTAGTTGTATCCCAAAAATCCATACAGTAAGGAGAATAGTTGAGATCCAGAGATGAGTCTTAGGATTTGTTCCATTGGGGGAACTAGATAGTTAACTTTGTCATAAGCGTGATTCAGATTTCTGAAATCTATACAAATTCTTATTTATGCTGACTTTTTCCTCACATGAACCATATTAAATACCCACATCGAATGTCTTACTTTAAAAATTATTCGAGCATCTAACAACTTCTTGAGTTACTTTTGTATAAGAGGTTTGAGAGTAGGATAGATCTTCCTATGCTTTTTCTGAAAAAAATTGATTCCTTCTTTGATGGGAATCACATGTTCTATTATTTGTGTATCATAAGTCTTCATTTCGTCATATGTCTAGGAAAAAACATCTTGATACTTCTTGAATGATTCTGTGAATGTATTTTTTATGAATTTGAAGAGCAGGTGCCCAGGTTGACATAATTAGGATGTTAGGATGTTCCCAAATTGAGAAAGAAATGCATCATCATGGAGATGTTGGTCTTGAAATGAGCTGGCCTCCTAAACTTAGATTGTAAATCAAATAACTTATTAAGAGTCAAAACATTATTTCGGACACAATTTGTCTTGATCTTATCAGTTTCTTCTCGATAAGATTGCATCTCTTGTTGATGAATTTCATCATTGATCACTGAGTTTTGGAATGTGTTTCAACTAGTAAGGAAGTTGACAATCTAATAATCAGAAACAAATACTCTCGAACTTGTGACGGTTTTAGGTATGGATGGCCTAAACATTAGTTCAATTGAAAAACCATCGTTAGGAGGCATAAACCTAGATGATGCATTGGCCAAAATATGAACGTCTATATTTTGATCAGAGGGTATAAAATTAATATTAAATGCATCAATGTAACATATCCACTACCATAATTCAAAATTTTTGGTTGATTTCTCAATAGCGAAAATCCCTGGAGCATGTAGCAGAAAAATGCCAATCCCCAAGTCGCAGGTCTTCTACTTAACTACCTAGCTCTCTGTACATAACCGTGGTCTTTTGTCCCTTTCCGTCAGGATTTCTGTTCCCAACAATCCTGACGCGCTTAAATGGTCATTAGCCTTCTAGGCTAAGTTATTAGTTCGCATGACCTCCTCTTTATGACCACGGTCATACTCCCATCAGGGCTACGGGGTTTCTAGTGTCGATGTACATACGCCCACGGAATTCACGATTTTCTAATTTTTCCGACTCTCACTGGATCCTTGACACCTGTCCCTCTGAACGGGCGACTCGAATTATGTCGGGGTTTTCTCCTGGGACTTCCCCATCCTCTTGTCCCCGGGAATGCCAATTTCCCGATGCACCAACGTCGATGGTGCTTGATCTCTGCCACGTGTCCTCTGCCAATGGATGGTCCTGATCTTGCCGGGATATCGCGGATCGCGATTCCAACATGTAAGAAATTCACATCTTAGAAAACTATGATTCTTTGACTTCTCGAGATCTCCTGACACGTGTCCCAATTAATGGGCGGTTCTGATCCTGTCAGAATATCGCGCTTCGTGACTTTGCAGTTTTTGTTGCCAAGATCAAGGGCTTCAACCTACGAAACCCCGATTCACGATCCTACGTGTGGATCCGACGGTTCTCCTACGACCCAGATCCAACGACTACCCTTCTTTCTTGCTCCTCGCGTCTCGCGACTTGGAGTACTCAATGCTTGGACACTTACCCTGCGGACCTCCGAGTTCATGAGATCTATGGATCTCTGCCACCTGTCCTCCTCAGATGGACGGCTCTGATTCTCTCGTGGCTTCACTACTCGCGACTTGGAGCGTCCAACTTTTGGACTTCTACCCCGTGAACCTCCGAGCTCACGAGATCCCTAGATCTGTGCCACCTGTCCTCCTCGGATGGACGACTCTGATCCTCTCATGGCTTCGCCACTCGTGACTTGGAGCGTCCAACTTTTGGACTTCTACCCCGCAAACCTTTGAGCTCACGAGATCCCTGGATCTCTACCACCTGTCCTCCTCGGATGGATGGCTCTGATCCTCTCATGGCTTCACCACTCGTGACTTGGAGCATCCAAATTTTGGACTTCTACCCTGCGAACCTCTGAGCTCAAGAGATCCCTAGATCTCTGCCACCTATCCTCCTCGGATGGACAACTATGATCCTCTCGTAGCTTCGCCACTCGCGACTGAGAGCGTCCAACTTTTGGACTTCTTCACGAGGCTTAACCCTCATCTATCTCCCTATAGATCTAACGACTATCAGATTTCCTAGCTAAGATCTGACGGTTCAAATTGGTCCTGATGCCGTGCCCTTTCCTACTGCCCTTTGGACGTGGAAAAACCAACGGTCCAGATATTCTCATGGATCCTGGGGGTCTACGACTCAGATATCCTCGCTATTCATGAAGATAGAGGAAAAAGGGTTAAGGCAATTAATGCCCTCGTTCATTCCTTCGGTTTAATCGATCGTGAATGACCGCAGACTCTCCGAAAATATCTCGTTCATTGATCAGTACTTGTCCCTACACTGCTACTGCGGCATTTAAGAGGGTCGTTCCTCTTTATACAGGGTTGTTAAGACTTGTGCGTTCAAGTTCCCTTTTTTTGGGGGTTCTTTGTGAACCTTTCTAAGGAGGAAATATCTGTGAAGAGATCTGTACCGGGTATCCCTGAGACAGATAAGGGAAAGAAACTTCCCGAGAATGGGCTAGGAACCTAACTTAGTTCAATCTAGGAAAAATACCATTTCTTTATCCATGCACATCATGCATGGTTTCCTCTATTATGAGCATATACCTATTCATTTCCATCACACACTGCACAAACATTTTTACACAGAAATCATTCATAATTTGACAGTTCTATGAGCATATATATATATATATATATATACATATACTAGTCTATGAATTTCAATATGTAATATATATAAAACACTTATCAGAAATGACTTCAGAAATGGGTGTAACTACTGAGAGGGGTGCTCGTTTCCACCCAACCGTAGGCTCAGCGACTCCCAACGGATTTACCACTAGCCACCCCCGAGCTGAGACCACGATGTTTTGAGACTGCGTCTCTTCGTCTGCCAGTGACCAAGAGCAAAGGCTGCAATCCTTCCTCTCTACTATCACTCACTCTGTGTAAAAAAAATTGCCAGAGTTCCCCTCACGTCTACCCCCTTCCATCGCTTCTACCATACGCCTTACCCTCTCGCGAGGTTGCGTGTGGAATGATTACCCTCGCACTGATCAAGCCTGACGACTCTACGGATGGGTGGTTCACCATCCCATCCCTCATCAAGTCGCCCGCCTACCAGCCTGCGAGACATTAAATTTGGGGGCCAACGAGCCACTTTCGGTTCTCCGGGCCAGTGGAGTCCAAATATGGTATTCATTTAGGGTGGAAGTTAACGCCACCGTTTTAGGAGCCTTCCACCACCATCGTGGTCTCTTTTCTGCACATCCCCGCTCAACAGTCCTGCAATCAATTCAAAATATTATTCACATTCATTGACCTCTTTCTGCAGGTCCATTTACATCACATATTCATACTTATGAGTTTTCCATAGTCCTTGGTCAGTCCAGTTATATTTACAATCTGGGGGAAACAGGGTGTTACAATTACCTCCCCCTTAAAAAAGAACATCGTCCTCGATGTTCTTAGCTACTAACATGAATTACATGTACAGAAGTAAACAAAATTGGATTTGCCTGTCTCATGGAATCCTCCATTTCCCATGTAGCCTCATCTAGGCAAAAATGTTTCCACTACACCTTGACCTGTGCAATGGTTCTGTTCCGGAGTCGGGTTTCCCTTCTGTCCAATATGCATTGGGGTTCTGGTAGGAATTCTCCCTCCGATTCCACATGGATC